>NW_004624794.1:6011323-6187569 GCF_000247695.1 Heterocephalus glaber | reverse complement strand
TTTTATGTATTAAGGGGGAACAACTCAAAAGTGAAATTTTAGAATATTATATATAATAAAATAAAATATATAAGAAAATATGTGTGGGACTTGTCCTGAAAAATACACAAAAGTACCTAGGGTAATTATCAAAGATCTAAGTGAATGAAGAGATATACTATGTTCTTAAATTTTAAAATGCACTATTGTTATGATATCCTACATCCCAGGATTGACTCAATGTCATCCAAATCAAAATCACTACAGTTTTCTTCTTTTAGGTGACATGCTGAATCTTAAATTCACAAGGAACCAAGAATAATCAAAACAATATTAAAAGAGCAGAAAATTAAATGACATATTACCTGGTTTTAATACTTAAAAATCTTAATAATAAAGAAAAATTGCATGGGTGCAAAATAGACAAATAGACTAACAGAATAGAATGTGGAGGCCAGAAATAGATTCACAACTGGCTTTTGACAAAAGCTACAAGGCAATTTAACGGGAAAAGCATGGCCTTTCAGCATATGATGTTAAAACAAAGATATTCATATTGAAGAAAATATGTACTCATACCCTACCTGACACAATACACAAAGAGTAACTTGTGGTAGATTATAGATATAAATTTAAAAGCTAAAACTATAAAATTCTTAGAAATAAACATAAGAGCATACTTTATTGAACTTTGGGTAGCCAAACATGTCTTAGATGTAACATAGAAAACACAAATTATGACAGAGAAAAGTGATAAGACCTGATCCAAATTAAAGCTTTTGTGGATAAAAATATGCCATTAAAAGTGAATTGGGATGGAATTCTACTCAGGAACACAAAAGATGAACTATTGATACACACAACAGCTTGGATAAATTTCAGTGAAGCTAAGTCAGCAAAGTCAGTCTCAAAGGGTTACCCAAGGTATGATTCTATTTTTTTTGGCATCCTCCTTGATACAAACTACATGCTGTCCTCCTCTTAGACCCACTGTGGTGCAAACAGCAAGATTTTCTTTTTATGACTAATGCTCCATTACATGTAAGTGCCAAATTTTCTTTATCCATTCATCTATTGATGGATACCTAGGCCATTTCTATATCTTAGCTGTTGTTGATAATGAGGTACTAAACATGAAAATGCAAGTAACTCCTTGATAAAATAATTATTTTATTTCCTATTTCCTTTATTGTATTGTACTCCAGTAATATATAGGAATATTTTTGTCAATGAAAAAAACCTACAGTAATAGGGAATGCATCAGTGATTTCCAGGGATATGGGTGGGGAATGTGTGAAGTTTTTTGAGATGGTGGAACTATTCTCTTTATTATAGTGGAGATGTGAATCATTACTTGTGTTGATAGAAAATGTATACCAAAAGGATGCAATTGTACTCTTTGTTAATAGAAAGCAAAATACATCAGTTCATAACTAAAGATAGGTAGAAAAGATTTGTTCATTATACATATCAGGGAAAAACTGGTATTCAAATATACACTTGATCTTAGCCAAAAGGCTGAGAAGCAATTGGTATTCAAAATATAAAGGAACTCCTACAGCTCAATGAGAAAAAATCATTTTAAAGAATGGGCAAAACATGTGAACAAATACTTCACAAAGGAAGATATTTAAATGACTAATAATCCCATGAAAAAGTGACAATATCAGTAATCATCAGGGGAATGCATATGAAAATCATTATTTGGAGAGATATATGCTTAGTAGCATGATTAGAATTTCAACAACTCTCTATGTTAAATATTGGTAAGGATATGGAAGAAGCAGATTGCACATTGTTGGCTAACCGTCAAATGGTGCAACCATTTCGGAAAATAGTTTGGTAGCTTCTCATAGAATTAACCATACACCTTACCTTTGAGCCCAGCAATCCCATCCCTACACATTTTCCCAAGATGAATCAAAATATATATCTGCAAAAGACTTGTGAAAGAATGGCCACAGCAAGTTTATTCATAATTACTAAAAATCAGAAGGAACCTAGACACTCATTAAAAGTAGAACAGATGAGCTAAGGATGTTGCTCAGTGGTAGAGCACTTGCCTAGCATGTATGAGTTCCTGGGTTTCATTCCCCACAGGGTAAAAGAAAAAAAAAGTACAGTGGATAAAATATATTGCCAGGCATAGTAGGACACATCTGTAATCCTAGCACTCGGGAGGCTGAGGCAGGAGGATTGCCATGAGTTTGAGGCCAGCCTGGAATACATAGTGAGTTCATGCCACCCTGAAACACATAGCAAGACCCTGTTTCAACCCCCCCCAAGGAAGTAGTAGATTCATATACCACATTACAACTCAACAATAAAAATGAATGAAGGATTGTTGATATCCACAACAGGTAATCACAGAAACATTGTGCTAAGTGGAAGAAACCTGATACAAAGATTATATTCTTTAGAATTCCATTCATAAAGTTCTCAAACAGGTAAAACTAATTTATGGAAATAGGAGTCAGAACAGAAGGGGCTTAGGTGGGTAGGAAGGCAGCTATCCACTGGGAAGGAGCACAGGGAAATTTCTGGGGCGATGGAAATGTTCTATATCCCCAGAGAGATGTAGAATATATATATGTCCCTAACTCATCCATCTGTATACTTCAGTGACTTCTGCTATATGCACATCATGTCTGATTAAAAATAAAATAATACGTTCCTATAGGGAAATTAGAACTAGCAATTAGGGGAGGGGGGTGTAATAATGCAATACACAGATATACGGTAGCCTTGCTTCTACTTTGCTGGGCTTCAGATGCCAGAAGGGGTGCAGTTTCTGCTCAGGTCCCTTCTTGAGTTTGTCTTCACCCTGCCCTTGAGACTCCTCCTCCCTGCTTACCACTGAGGATTTGGGAAACCACACTTCATTTTGATGTTTCACTCCACTTGGTTTGGGATTTTACTTCCCACCCTCTTCTATGGGGCTAGAAAGCTGGGGTGTGAGCAGGGGATGCGAGGAAGTAGGGGAGAAGTGGCCTTTTCTTGTTCCCTTGACTTGGCCCCCTCACTGCTCTGAAATTGAGATTTGGGTTCAGCTACCTAGTGCCAGCCCAGGCCAGGCCCAAAGCGTTTCCGCATGCTTAGGAGAGGAAGTGTGCATAGTAGCAGGAGTGGGACAGTTGGAGCTTTCCTTACCATGCCCTTTTATCCTCCCCATCCCCCGGCCCTGTTTCTTTGGTACCGGGGATCCAGCTCAGGACCTTGCGCTTGCGAGGCAGGCTGTGGAAACACTGAGCGAAATCCCCAACCCTCCCCATCCCTTTTTTAAAAATTATAAGATTTTTACCTTTAAAGTCCAGAGGCTGAGACAGGTCTCCCTATCTGTGGAGAACACCATGCTGAGGCTCACCCTGCCAGGCTCAGCATGGCAGTCGGTCTTCCTTAACCCTTCGGAAAAAAAAAAAAATCAAAGGAATGCATTTCTTTCCTTCTCCTTTTCCTTCTGCTCTACTGACCTTTGGCTTAGCTTTTTGCTAATGTCATTTTCACTCTTGGTTGGGCTTTCTCGACAGTAAGGAAGACTTCTTTATGAAGCCGCGGTGATAAACTAGGGTCATGCATTCATTCACATGGAGGAAACCACTTCATCAGCTCTGGCCTCCATATCAAATCCTTCTAATCTAATCAGGAAAACAGCAAAACTCCACAAGAGCTCTTGTAAATCCTGTCACTTACTACCTCCCCAGGTTTTGAAAAATGCAGTTTAATTAGCAAAATAAAAGAACTTAATCTTACTCTGTATTATTCACACAAGTAAAAACATATGCATCAGCTGCAAATAAAAATAAATTGCATAGGGCTATTCACCAAGTGCAGGGTTGGGGGAGGAGGAGGCTGCAGTTGGCCCTGATGGTGAGGAAGAAAACACATTCTGGGCTTTGTTAGTGCCTTGTAAAAATTGTGCCAAGAAGCTCCCCTCTTCATAAATATTTCACACACTCTTAATACAAGGAAGAACAATTTTTAGGCCAAAAGGTGTACTAACACATATATCCCACTGTCTATTTCTGCTTGCAGTTTTCGTAATGTGTGGTAAGACAAAGATGATACTGTCGATCTTTAAAAAAATATAGAAGTAATAAAATAGAGCTTTTTCTAACAATGATTTAAAAAAAATTCTCATCTTCGAAGATGATTGCAACAATGATGAAAAATACAACTTTTTTTGGTATTTCCTTTTTAACTGTAGCCACCTCTACTCTTTTCCATATTCATAAAATGTATACGGAGCTAATTTTGAATGTGCCCTTTATGACTCTGTCACAGTTATAATATCGTCATGTACTGAAGGCGTAATTAAAGATTTACCTAGATTTATGAGACTTTATCATTATCAATAGGGTTAAGGAATGCCGGGGAGACACATTGGTGGAAGATTTTACTCAGCAGTTTCTTGAGCAATGACAGTCCTGGTATTACTTTAGTGCTCAGGAAAATAAAATGACTGTTTGGTGCAAATATATGGCCCTTTATTAGAAAGGGAAAACCAAAGACACTTCAGTCAAAACACCTCTGTGCCTGCCTGCCGCTCCTTTTCCAGAGAGAGGAAACCAGGAGAAAGCAAATTGTCTCATTCATCCATGGAAATGTGAGCTTTGGAAACATCAGCTCCCACCAGCGGAGGAGCACTGACCTCTCAGCTTCTCCTTCATAAGCCTTGGGCCATATTACAAACGATGGACCAATGTGCCTTTGAAACAATAGGAGGCAGCTGGGTGTGGTAGTACAAACCTATAATCCCAGAACTCTGGGAGGCAGAGGCTGAAGGATCACAATTTCAAGCCCAGCCTGGGTAATTTAGCAATTTAGCAAGATCCTGTCTCCAAAAAGGGTCTGGGGATGTAGCTCAGTGCAAAGGCCCTGGGTTCAATCCCTGATATGGTACTGAAAAAAGAAGGAGGAAGAGGAAGAGGAGGAGGAGGAGGAAGAGGAGGAAGAGGATATAACTTTCCACGGAGCCTCACTCAGCCCTCTGCAAGGTAGAAACTACCTTGCAATTTGTGACTGCTCCAAATGTAGGTCCTGATCTGTTATCTTCCCTTGGTCTTCTGGTTTTAGAACCAGGGGAGTCTATAAAAAGCAGGTCTTGGTGACAATTGCAGAAGTCAGGTTTTCTTGCTATATGTGATTAGCATTTCATTTTCCCATTTTCAAGTCAGGAGCTGGGACTCTGGTTCTGGCCAGGTCCTTCTGTCTTCCTTTTTTGAGTCCAACAGGTATTTGCCCTTCTGCCTGGCAAGGACAGAAGATTCCTTATCACTTCTAATTAGTCAACATCAAGCACCCAATAGCCATTTTTCACTTAATGGAATTGGTTAAAAGAGAGAGATGGGGGTGGGAGTGCAAGCTCACTGCTGTGGTTTAGATGAATGTCCACAAAGCGTCTTGTATTAAAGGCCTGGTCCCCAGCCCATGGCACTATTGGGAGATGGTGGAACCCTTCAGAGATGAGGTCTAGGTAGAGATGTTGGGTCATGGTGTGTGTGGGAGGCATGCTTTCTGACTACCATGAGATAAGTCTCCCTCTGCCACATGTTCCCACCATGATGTACTGCCTCACTACAGGTCCAAAAGTTGTCATGGTCGATTGACCATGGACTGAAACTTCAGAAATCTTGAGCCAAAATAAACCTTTCTTCTTTTTAAATTTATTGATCTCAAGTACTTGTTCTAGCCCTGGAAAGCTGACTAACACTCTATGTTAAGAGTTCCTTGATCTAGGACTGAATTTCCACTTCCCCACATCATCCTCCTTATTGTGCTTCTCTTGTTCTGTGAGAACACCAACAAACACAGGATCAGGCTTATCCCTATGCTTTCTGCTTATCCTTTTCCTTTTAGCTGATGTCAGTGTAGCTCCTTAGTGCTCCACTGGCTCACTTTTCCTCCCCAAGCTTCTCAAAGGTCTCTGTCTCTCTCCTCTGACCAACCACGGATCCCATCCCCTGCGGCAGGACTGTAAAGGAAAACTCTCAGCTAGTGAAGAAGGATCCCTCCTTAATGGAGGAGGGGCAGCTTCCCAGCACAAATAACATGACCCTCCAATACTAAAGGAGCCTTCAATCCACTATTCACCATACCTCCTTTGCTGATGGCAATACTGATCTGCTCCCTGCCTGGAAGCCATAGAACGCAGGGTGAGTTTCTTCCTTGTATTTTCTCTAAATCACAGCATCTTCTTATTCTTAAAAATGGCCCCTGCACATGGAAGATAAACCGGAGCAAGGCAGAGGATGCAGTGTTGTACTGCTAGGTTCTTTGAAAACTGATAAGTGGCTTTAAATCTCTCCTATCCAGGTTAGTTAAAACCTGAGCCTCAAACTGGAGCACCACACATCTTTCCTTGTCATCTCTCTCCTAATTAACTCTGGGAAGGAACAACCTGAGATTCTCCTGGGTACTTCAGCCTGTTGGTCATTCCAAACCTTCTGCGTATAGTGAAATTGGCAAGTGAGTTGACAAGAAGGTGACATAGCTTAACTTATTTTTTAAATTGCTTACATTTATTAGTCTATTGAGGAGGCTGCAGTAGTTCATATAGAATTACACACGAGCCTCAGTGGGAATCTCTGCACAAGGGGAATGGACAGATAAAGCGACAGGTCAAAGTGATAGGAAAATGGCCTGACCACAGTTATCACCAATCTGACAGAAGTCCTGTTAAAGTGTTCAGGTCTCACTTTCAATATCTCTCACATATGAGAGAAGGAACATCTGTGGCAGGCCTGGCAATATGCTTTAGCAACATTTTGTGGGGCCAAAATTAACATTAACAAGAAGACAGGTTTGTGTTTCTCTGTATTTTCACTTATGAACACAACAATCCCAAGGTGATTAGCAATTCTGAGCTATGTTGGGCTGTGGGTTTGTATGCACAGCTCTGAGACACAGCACAAACAGCCTCACTTTTGAGCTCAGAGTATGGGGTTGGGGAAATTTTAGGAAACTAAATAGCTTTGAAAAGCTTGGATGTTTTTCAGTCCATGTTTAGACGTGAGGAAATGTGTACTGAGAAAATAGAAATGTCACAATGCTGCTGTGTTGGCTTGTCACCAATATTTGCTGGATGCCTGTGTTGGGCCAGGCTCTGTGGAGAGCAGCATAAGGTATAGACCTTGATGTCTAGGATAAGAAGTCAAGATGTCTCCATCCATCCATCTATCCATCCATCCATCCATCCATCCATCTTAGCATTTCTTGAATGACAGTTATTCTCTTAGACATTATGAAGTCATCTGTTACAGTAATCATCAGATGTCAAACTTACCTGAAGTAATTCATAGAGAGGTAAGTAAGACAATCAGATTCATAGGTAATTTCAACATATATCACAGGGAAAGTGTTTTGCCAAACCCTGTGTTTTTTGTGGGGGAGGTGGTCTGAGGAAGCAGAGTTAATTCTGGCATTTGATTGGCACGTCGATCTCCCACATCTTTAAGAATCTTTACTGCCTTGTGTTATTGGACTGATGTGAAGATTGAAAGTCCTTAGAAAAGTGAGTAGTCATGTAGGAGCTCAATGAATTGTAGTCATATTCACCATCCATCATGACCACCATGACCACCACAGCCACCATCATCTTCTTCACCACCAGGCTGGATTGTCTGCTTTTCCCTCAATATCTACTTTCCTCCAGATCCTTCTCCACCCTGCCCAGCACCCCAGAAAGAAGACCCACAGGGGTTTCATCTGTAGGCTTCTTTGCTGTCTGACTTCCCAATGCCAGTGGAGCATCTCTCCTACATGAGAACAAGGTCAGAGAGAAGGAGTACTTGTTCCACTAGCTTTCTCCTTTCTAGGTCATAGGTGTGTAGGACTACATTCTTCTACTAAAGGCCACAAGTTCCCATCACATGATTCTTTCTGAGTGCTTGTGCTTTTACTTTCCAGTAATTACTCCTTCCCCAGACCTCCAGGCCACAGGGTGGTAACAGCTTCCCTCCACCCCAGCCTAGGAGTGTTTCTTCATTCCTTGCTCTTCTTTTAATCCCTTCCTATACCACTCATTAAGGTCTTCAACTACTCTTTTCTTAGACCTAGATCTCCTGCCAGGACCTTGACTATCCAACCATCACCATCATCACCACCACCGTTACCACCACCACCACCATCATCAGTGCCATCCTCAGGTGGTCTGCTGTACCCTTGGCCACTATGCTTTCTGATCTCCATCAACAGCTTTCCCAAAGACACAAGGTACATATTTCATTAGCAAACTTCTAGCTATGGGCATCCGAAGTTTGAGCATCTGATGTTTGAATCTTCTGGGACTCAGCTTAAGTACCACCTCTTGCATGTAGCTAGTATTATGAAGAAATGGAGTAAGGAGATAGCTTGAACCCCAGCCCTGTTTGACTCTACCATTTACACTGATGATCACCAAAAGCCAGATCACAGTGTTTGATTACAAATGCAGATGAGGAGGAAGCCAGAAGAGGGACTACTGGAACCTCCAAACTTTGAGCTCATCACCATTGTAAACATCAGGTTTCTATCATAGCTGTTTCAACTTACCTTCCCCAAACAGTGGTATAAAAAGGAAAAATGAAAGCATCTGATCCTTGAGTTGCTGTGAGCCTCAAATAAGAAAATCTCTTTCCTGAAATTCCATGTTAAAATATAATAATTTAATAGGCAAAACAACAAAAAATGTCAGATCTCAAAGATATATTTGTTTCCTCATTCTCAGAGCCTTTGCCTATTACCTTATATGGCAAAAGAGTGAATTTTACCCTGTAAGGAATATCTGTGACTAAGTTAGGGATCTTGAGAGGAGGAGCTTATCCTGCGCTATCCTACTGGTCCTTGAATGTAACTGCATGTATCCTTGTAAGAGAGAGGCACAGAAAAAGTGGCTCAAAGACATGCTGAAGTGAAGACAGAGTGAAGTGGAGTGATACAGTGTCATAGTCCATTTTGCATTATTATAACAAAACACCTGAGGCTAGGTAACTTTATAAAGAAAGAAGGTTTATTTTGGCTCAGAGTTCTGGAAATCCAAGGTCAAGAGGCTGCATCTAGTGGTGCCCTTCTTGCTAGAAGAGTCCCAAAGTGGCACAGGGCATCACAAGACAAGAGACACTATATGTGTGTCTATATCCTTCAATCCTTGTGTACTTCTAATAGACCAGTATGGTGGTATTTAATCATGGGGGCACCACCCTGATGAGTTTATCTAATCTTAATCCCATCCCAAAGGCCCAATGTGTAAGTAGCATAGTCACATTAGTTTCTACCTTCTTTGTATCTCATGATGGGGGAACAGAAGACTTGGGTCAAGAGTAGAGTACATGCTTAGCATGCATAAGGCCCTGGGTTCAATGCCCAGCTTTCCACACAAAAAAAATCACAATGACAATTAAATTTAAAAACACCAACCCTTCAGGGACACACTTAAACCATATCCAAACCCTAGCATGTGGCTGAGGAACACCAAAGATTGCCAGGAGCTACCCAAACCTGGGAGAGACAAGATATAAAAAACTCTCTCGAGGGAGTGCAGCCTTGTGAATACCTTGATTTCAGACTTCTGACATCCAAAAATGAGAATGAATAAGTTTCTCTCATTTCCAACCACCAAGTCTGTGGTAACTTGTTGTAGCAGCTGTAGGGAACTAATGCAATAGTCTAGCAAACATCGTTGGCATTTTTATTATGCTCTGCCTATGCATGCCCAGCTCTGTACTGGGTTTATAGAGGGTAATGTGTCATGAATGACTCACAGTCCTTGGCCTTGAGGAGCTAAGGATCCAACTGGACAACAGTCCTCAGTGGGCTAGCAATGACTTGTGGGCCTTCTTCCTCTTTCTCTTTCTCTTCTTTTTCTGTTTTCCTGGAGCTTGAATCCAGGGCATTTCCAGTGCCTTTTAAAGATACAAATTTTATTTTGACACAGGGTCTTGCTAAGTCTAGGTTGCCCAGGCTGGGTTCAAACTTGTGGTCCTCCAGCCTCAGCCTCCCAGAGTGCTGGGATTATAGGAGTGCACCACCATATCCAGTTCCCCATGGACTTTTGTTAGGGGCAAGGGACTGTGCTGTTAAGATTTCCCTTATGCCCTGTTGTCTATCTGGAAGGGGTGGGATTGGTGTAATAGATGTCTCCATTCTCCACATCACTTCCATGGATGCAACATTGACAGCACAAGGTTGAACCAGCTCTGCTGGTCCCAGAATCCCAGGGGGGCAACAGTCCTGGCTCCAGAATAAATGTAGATGCTCCTCTCCCTGCAAGTGGCCAGCGGGACCTTCCCCAGTGCTCCAGAGCAGTACCCTTTGGTCCCTGGATGTCCACACCAGTAACAGCTTGTGGACACACACTGTGGTTCCAGCCTTTCTGACCTACCTTGTAGAAGCATACCAGGATGCCAGTGAGGTTTGGGGAAATTATAGTGGGGATGGCTTCGATCCTCCCTCCCAGATTTATGGAAAACATGAATCATTTCCACACTCGAGCTGGGCCAGGCTGAGTGGTACAGCCCTGCCTTACATGAAGTGCCACAGTGCATTTGATGCTGTGGCCATTGGGAACTGTTATCCAGACAGTGGGGGCCCGAGGGCATGGTGGGCTTCTGAGCCCCATATAGGGGAGTGCTTAGGAATGAGAGAGCTTTGGTTCCAGCTAGTGATGAAGGGGCACAGTGGTTTTCTTGGCATCTAGTTCAGGGGTTCCAGAGGACAGTGGTCATGGGGTGGAAGGAATATGGCAGACACATGGCAGGGGACACTGGAGCACCAGGCCCCTATCCCTAGCAGACTAGGAGGTGCCAAGTCCCTGAGACAGGGGCCCAATGTCCCCTCTGGATGTTGGGCTTCCTCTGCTGAGGAAGAGGTGGTCTCAGTGCACACCTGGAGAAGGCCGGGAAGATCCAACCTCACCCTCACAACTCCTGTAATTGAGCCAGCTGGTACCCGTCAGGCACTGAAACTTCAAATTCTATCTGGTCAGCATAGCCAGGCACTGCCAAGGTGGTTTGAAGCTGGATTTGGACTGCCTTGGGAGCTGTCTCCAGCGATGAAACAAACAGTCTCTGAGGTTAGTGGACTGTGACAGCTGCCAGCACTGCTCTAAGATGGGAGAAGGGATGGAAGCGAGTTCCTGGTGAGTTCCCACCAGGTTCAGCATGCACCTGGGCTGAGCCTACACCTGGAGCCTCCCTGCCTGGCCTCACCTTTTACAGCACAGGTGGCCATAGGGAGGTGGGCCCCGAAGTGTGCCCAGGGAGGGGAGCTTCCAGGGGTTTGTGGCTTTGAGATTTAAACAAATTTAAACCTTGACTTTCACCTTCACTGTGGGCATGACATTTATTCTCCCTCAGACTCAGTTTCCCAGTCTTGAAAACCGAAGTACTGATAATTTCCCAGTAGTCCACTGCTGCAGGTAGTCTCTTGGGTAATCACTGCAGGCCCTGGGCTGGTGGGTCTCGCCTGCTCTGGTGACTTCCATGGCCACAATCACTTGCCAGTTGTTCATTTATTTATTTATCCAACATATAATTGCCAAGCAGCTGTCTTGGTTCAGGCACTGAGGCTAGTGTTGTGCACAAGAGAGATAGGGTCTTTGCCCTCGGGGAGCTTAAATTCTCCTAGGAGAGAGTAGGTGATACAGGACCACTAATTACAAAAATAATTTCAGCACCCATTACGCCTATAATGTCTCTAAAGAAAATGGAAGAAAGGAATATGAAAGGAGGACCCACAGCTAGGCTGTGCCTCTGCAGTTGGCATCTGACACCCATCCTGGAACAATGTGTCACTCGCAGGAACCACAGTGACAGGTGTGTCCCTAGAGTTGTGCACTGTTACATGCATGGGTCTCGAGGGTGGCCAGAGGACCTCTTTCAAGAGTTGATCTGAATGAAGATCTGAGGGAAGCAAAGCTTTCTGGGATAGAGTGACTATGGCCAGGGTGACGTGGCAAAGCAGAGCGAGGGGGCCAGGGCAGGGTCAGAAGTGCAGGCAGAGCTGGCCACACAGTCTTGGAGGCCATGGGAAGTGGCCTGGCTTTGGCTGTAAGCACAGCCAGAATGCATTGCAAAGCTGCAGGAAGGGGCGGCATGGTAGGATTTGTGCTGTGAAAACCACACCATATCACTGATACCAACACTGTCATCTCCAGCTTCTGGGATCCCAGACAGGCTTAGTGCCTCCTACTCTTCCCAAACCCAAGTCACTTTTAGAAATGTTTAAATTGAAGCATAACACGGTAACTCATCATGGAAATGCATGGCCCACTTACCCCTTTCCCTGGTGGATGTTTGGATCAGTCTCAGTTTGGGACAATTATTTGTGACACCACTGGTGGGGGTCTTCTGGTGGCACATGCACACATGTCTGCTGAGGATGTGTTCAAGGGAACAACATGGCCAGGACACAGGGTAGGCATTGTAGATGTTGTGAAATGCTTTTCCAAAGTGGTTGTACTAATTCTCATTCCTACTTGCAGGGCAGTAAAGCTCTGTTGGCTCTGTATCATCAACCTTTGCTACCTTCCATGTTCCACTATGGTCATTTTGTGGGGTGGTATTGCATTCAGGTTTAATTTGCATTTCATTGATGACAAATGAGATCAAGCACTTTCGCTCGCTAGCTGTTTGGATATCCACTTTGCAACCCTTTCCATCTTTTCCCATGTTTCCTTTGGGTTGTTTCTTATTGACTCACCTGAGTTCTTATCCAACTCTTTGTTCCAAAGTCACCTTTATTTATTTATTTATGTTTTACTTTTTGCATTCCTAGGGAATGAACCCAGGGTCTTCACACTGAGCTACATCTCCAGCCCTTTAAAAAAAATTTTTTTTTGAGACAGGATCTCACTAAGTCGCTGTTACCTGGGCTGGGCTCAAACTTGTAATCCTCCTGCCTCAACTTCCCAGAGTGCTGAGATTGCAGGTGTGTGCCCCCACACCTGGACCTAAAAGTCACTTTTAAAGTTAGAAACTTGGTCATCAATGCTGACAGATGTGTCCACTCCTCCTCCTCTATCTTGCTCCCGCCCCACTCCCTAGCTCTACAGAGGTCTAGAGAATTTGGGGGTGTCGGATCCACTTAGGCCTTACTCCTACCTGTGCTCTGGGTTAAGTTATTCTCATTACTGGGCCTTGCCTCTGTCTGTGTCACCGCCTGGGAAATTGACTCAGTGTGTCCCCAAGCCCAGAGGCTGCCTCCGCCTTTTCCAGTCCACACGGAAGGCCGATGATGCCATGGCCTAGCCCCTCATGGTATCCCTCGGCCTTGCCATGGAGTGGACCTACTCTCATCTTGTCCAGGAGAGGTGATCAGTTGGGCAGATCTGTCTCTCTACTTTCCCAGTTCCCAGACCAGAGGCTCCCTGAGGTCTGGACACAAACTTAGAACTCAGTAAAGACGGATGCCAGGCCTGCAGTGTTCAGAGTCAGGACAGGACAGAGGAAGGGCATTACCTACCTTCCTCTTGCTCTTGGCCTGGGCCTGTGGGCATCAGATGGCCACGTCCACACAGAAGGGCAAAGGGCAGGCACACTGCCATCTCCTTGGGGACCCAGTGCCTTGGGCTCTCCTGCCGTTACCCTCCAACCCAGGAGCCCAGGCAGGGCCTCCTACTCCTCCTCAGACTGTGCCCCCTTTCCCTGGAACCCCACCATGGAAGGGCCCGATCCTCATGCTGGTCCTCAAGCCTCCAACCTACAACAACCCACACAGTGCATTCCCCAAAACCGCTCTGCAGAGGGAAATAATGCAAACAATGCCTCCCAAACCAATGGTTCTCTCTAACACGTATTTAAACAAATCCCCTGACAACTGGGGAGAGTTGATTTTAGCTGAAGTCATACATGGGGGCATTTTTCTTCACAGTTTTGGTAACATTTATGCACATAACATTTAACACTTGAAGACAGCTTCTCCTTTTTGTTTTTTTATTTTGCCATTAAAATCGATCAACAAGACAGAAAACCTTATGTGCCAATGGGAAAGTGTGGTGGAAGAATTCTGGGCTTGTCTGAGCAGGAAGCTGACCTTGTGTCCTTCTGAGTTCGGGCCTCCCGGGACCACCTTGCCCATGGTGACGAACTGGGCCATCGCCCAGCCCCTTCACCCACGGACAGATTGCAGTCTGGGGCTGGGGGAGACCATCTGGCTCATCTCTACTCCTGCTGCCCCTCACTTTCCCAGGCAAGCCCAGCCTGGGGCCCACCTTGCTTTGGGCTTTGATTTGTTGCTTTGGCTCATAGTCAGAGAGGTCAGGCCAGGGGATGTCTCACTCTAGATTAAAAATAAAAGCCAGGACGCAGGCAGAGGGATTGGCCTGTCAGAGATGGATTTCAGTTTCTTCCCATAAGGTTTGATCCCATCCTGTCTCCTCCTCCCCAAGCCCTCCTCAGCCTTTGTCATCTTCAGCCCCTTGATTTTCCTCCAGGCTCCTTCCCATTCTTACTTGATATCAGCTCCCCTCCTGCTTCAGTAAAATCCCATGCCTATCTCTCCAAAATCTCACATTGCATGTGGAATCTTTCCCCTTCATTTATCCACTAGTTCCTTCATTCAACAAACAGCTGGTAGAGATTAGATTCTCATAGGGAAGAGAGACACAAGTAAGCAGATAGACAAGCGAATAACCAAGAGAAACCCCTACCATGGCAGATGCCATGGTGACAAAATAAGTGTGATGGGTCCTCCTAGCTGTCATTGGGCTGGGCCTCAGGGCGCCTCAACATTGAGTAAAACCCTATTCTGGATGTGTCACAGAGGGTATTTCTGGATGAGATTAACGCTTGTATTGGTGGCCTGAGAAGGTACATTTCCCTCCCCAGCACGTCTGGCCCCAAGGAACAGAAGCCTCAACTGTCCATGAGTAAGAGAGGCTCCTCCTGCTGGACCAGTGATGAAACGGAGCCATTGGTCTTCAGCTGCCTTTGCACTGAAACTGAAACATCTGCTCTTTGTGGGTCCTGAGTGTGCCAGCTTTCAGACTGGAACTTACACTCTTAGCTCCCTCACTCAGGTGGAAACTTACACCCTGGGCTCTCTTGTGGCTCCAGTTTGCTGACTGCAGATTTTGGGATTTTCAGCCTCTATACTCACACAAGGAGATTCCTTATACACCCTCCTGTTGGAAAAAGCTGACTGACGTGATTGGGCACCATGGTTGAGAGTGACCACTGTGAATAGAATTCTTAAGATGATGAAGAGAAAGGACCAGTTGGTCAAAACTCTACAAAAGGATATTGTACGAACAAGGAAGAACATGTGCAAAGGCACTGGGGTAGGAATGAACTTGGAGTATTGAGGAATTGGAGCGAAGTAAAAAATACATGAGTGCCTTCTCCATACCATTTCATACTCAGCATTTTTTCATCTGAGAGTGTGCCACGTCTCAGTGGAGATGACATACTCTTATTTTTTACATGCACTATATTCAGTTGTACTGTTAGACATTTTATATAAGAATATAGCAACTTAGACCAAATGTAGACTTGTTTTTCACAACAAACAAGGTAGTCATGGGTTCCTTGCTCACTAACTAGTTTGCAGTAGTTGAATGAATTCTTGGAGTTGTCACACCCCCTCTGACTGTCACACACCTCATCACATCTGTTTGGTGAGCTTGTTGGGTTGCCCAACAGGATGTTCCCACATTTAGAATATTCTCATGTCTACACTCAGGGTGGCCAGCCTGGTCCCTTGCCTTCAGCCCGGATATATATCATAGGTTCCTTGCAGATCCCTACCCCATTAGGCAACTAGCAATACTTCTTCCCTTGTAAACACGAGCCAGATCATTGATATTCCTCAAAGCCTGCTGGAAGCCACCACTGCACCCAAGTACAAACTGAAGCCCTTTTGGCACCCACAGGTCCTTAGGTGACCTGGCCTCATCACTTCTTAGCCCTGCTTTCCACTTCTCCTCTCCTCTCCCACTCCCTCCTTTTCAACCTTAATGACAAGCTCCTGTGCCTAGAACATGTCAGGCCCATTTCTGCCCCAGGACATTTGAACCTCACCTTCTGACGCTCTTCTACATATCTACGACTTCCTCCCTCACCTTCTTGAAGTCTTTGCCTAAATTTCACTTACCTTGACCAGCCTATGGATATTGCAGCTGCTTATTTTACTTCAGATCCATAGTAGTTCATTTGCTATTACTGTAACAAAATGCTTGAGCCTGAGTACTACATAAAGAAAAGAGGTTCATTTAGTTCACAGTTCTGGAGGGTATGGAGCCAGTTTCTGCCAGGTTTGTTGAAATCCTCATAGAGGATGGTGAAATGATGGTACGACTTGTATGAGAGGGGGAGATCACATGTTGAGATAGGAAGTCAAGGCAACCAGGGAGAGATCAGATTTCCTTTCATAACAACCTCTCAGGAGAACAAACCAAGACCCCACAAGAACTACATAAGTTCCTCTGAGGACAGCACTATTAATGACCAATTCCCTGCACCACCCCCACCCCCCAACCTATTTTTTCAGTACCAGGATTGAACCTAGGGTCCTCACACTGAGATATATTCCCAGCCCTTTTTAAATTTTTAATACTGAGACAGGTTCTCACTATATTGCTAAATTGCTCAGGCAAGGCTTCAACTGGTGACCCTCCTGCCTCAGCCTCCCAGAGTTCTGGGATTATAGGAGTACACTGCTACACCTCTTAAAGGTCCCAAAGCTTTTCACATCTCTACAGTGGATCCAAGCCTCTGCACATGATCTCTTAGCTGACAAACCACACCCGCTCCATAGAAAGTTCTTCTGAGCCAGTTTGCTTTTCTTTTCTTTTGTTTCTTGGAAATATTCTTGTGAAATGACATAATTTATGTGTGGATTATGTTCTTTATTTATTGTTTGTCTTTCCACTAGAAAGTAAAAGGACAGGAATTCTTTTTCCCAATTTTATTCACTGTTGGCATATGGTAGGTGCTCAAAAATTCAAGGTTCACAGGAGAAGAAACATTTGCCACATTTGCCTGTGCGTTCCTTGAGTATGTGTGAATCTCGTGTTTTGCATTTCAGACTTGTGTGAAAATTAAGGTAACAATGTATCAGAGTGTGCAGAGAAGATCCGCTCCACTGCTTTGGGCCTCTGCTACTACTACCAGCTAATAGGGAGCTAATAGGCAGCGAATGTTTGCTGTTCAGTTAAGTATTTTACTAAATGATTGCCTGGTTTTTCTCTGTAAATTTCAAAACCTGTAAGATGTAAACGTGTTCTTGCCTCTATTGTATAAATAAGGAACCAGGGCACAGAGAGGATAAAGAGCCATCTACCATCATTAAGTTGACATTCTGTGTAGCCAAGACCCAACCCAAGAAATCAGACTTCAAGCTCCTCTCCCAAGTGGTCGTCTGTCACTTTCCAGAAGAGCAGTGACACCCGAGCTTCAGAATGTGGGCTGGATGTACCTCTGACCCTGTTCTCCCAGGACTCTGATCACAGGGGGACCCCGAGCTCTCCATTTTTGGCCACTGTACCTGAGTCTGATGAAGGACCAACCTACCTCAGTGGGCTGTGTCATTAGCACAGACTCCTCATATCCAGATGGAACAGACAGGTCTTCACTGAGGAGTGGCCCATGCTGAGTCCCCAGTGTCTAATCTCCGAACTTGAAGATTTCAGACAAAAAATGACACAGGGCAGGAAACATTTGGTGGTGTCTGGGTGAGAAGGGAAACCAGATAGTTAAATCCTATTAGCTTTGGTCCTGATGCATGTAGGTCTCACCCCACCATATCCATCCCTGCCTTACAGGGAGCATGTGGCCTTAGTTATTAGCTCTCTTGCACATTTTGGATAAATGCCTTTAAAGGCTAGCCCAGTTTTTCTTTCTCTGAGTTCATTTCTCAGACAAATAGCAGATAGATAGATGGGGACCCAGTCAGCTCCAGGCAGGGCCACTGAGCTGGGTACCAGCATCCCTCCTCCTCCTCGTACTCTTCCCACTCCTCCACTCCTTCCTCCTCCTCTCCCTATTCCTTCTTCTCCCCCTCTTCTTCTAGGAATTTACAGACCATTTACACACACACTTTTCTTCACCAAGTGTAAATTTTCTAATTTTGATCTGTTATACCTAAATTCCCCTTCTAAAGAATTTCTACTCTGAGAAACAAGTTGATTTCTCTATTGAAGTGTTCCACTATAATTAAACTGATTGCTGAAAAAGACATCATTCTTCTTTTAATAAGGCAATTTGCATATTCAATAACTTTAGCCTCAGTTGCTGAAAGACAGTTTGAAAGTTTGTTTGTATATTCTCTCATTCAAATATTTTCAGATTACTTTACCTCCTTTCCATTAAAGTGGTGATAACTGAAAGAAACTACAAGAGAAATTTTCCTCTAATAAGAAAACATTTACTCTGTTTCAAAACATAGTACAATTAACGGACAACGGGGCTCCTGTAGAGGAATATGTTTCCGAAATCAGATATTTGGTAGGTTACTTGGAATGTCCTATTTGTAAACTGATCTCAGTAGTCTAGCAAGACTTGGAGGGATATGAAGGAAATATGGAACCCAAAGAATTAGTGGGAGCTTGCCATGTTCTCTCCAGCTATAGGAGGAAATGGTTTGATGAAAGTAAAAGTCATATTTGTTGCAGACTGAATGTATGTGTCCCACCTCCAAATTGATAAAATGGAGCAATACCCCACACAATGTAATGGTATTTGGAGATAGAGCCTTTGGGAGGCAATTGGGGTTAGATGGGGTCACGAGGGCAGAGCCCCTAGGATAGTATTTGTGCCCTTACCAGAAGGGGAAGAGACCAGAGCTCTCTCTCTCTCTACCCCCCCTTGTGAAGATAAGAAAGCAGCCGGCCATCTGCCAGCCAGGAAGAGCACCCTCATCAGAACTCAACCATGCTTCTACCTGATCTTGGAATTCCAGCCTCCAGAACCATGAGTAAACAAATCTCTGTTGTTTAACCCACAACTTTATGGCATTTGTCACTGCAACTGAAGCAGACTGATACCACATTCATTGGATTTGTTCCACTGAACATCGGTGGTGGCCTTTTTGGTCCTCCTATGCCAGGACCCAAAGTGTTTCCTGGCTTCTGTGCATCTTTCACCAGGCCTCCTTGCCATACAGCCAAGCAATCTGAGCAGTGCAGATGAACAAGGGCTGACTGCCAGCCATGGGCTCCATGGAGAAGCCTGTATTGGTTTAGCATGGAGTTTCCATCAGCAGATTTTTTTCCCCTCTGAAATTCATTGCCATTAGTGTGTGTGAAGTGTCTATCTGGCGTGAAAACTCAAAGGCCATTCTGGAGCAGCATGTACCCTTATAACCAAATCCTGCATGCTTCTTCTTCTGTCTTGGGAGCTTTGCACATTTTTGGCAGGAGACTTGACCTAAGGCTTTACCCCCATGCCAACATGGATGTGGAAGAACACAATGTGGCTTGGTACAGCCAGGAAAAAGAGGAAATGAGGGTGGTGATGAGGAACAGGCACAAACTCATTGTTTATTGTGAATTATAGCAAAATATATGTAACATAATGTTTAGCATTTTAGCCATTTTTAAGCGTACAGCTCAGGGTTATTAAATCTATTCATAGTTTAGCAACCATCACTACCATCCATCTTGAGTTCTTTCATTTTCCCTAACTGGAGCTCTTACTCATGAAACAAGAACTCCATTCCCTTCCCCTCACCTCCTGGGTAATCACCACCACTGTTTTATTTTAATTCTATGACATTCTGCTTATCTCTTCATCCATTGATAAGCACTGAAGTTCTATCCACCTTAGGCCCTTGTGAATAATGCTGTTCAAACATGAGTAGGCAAATACCTTTTAGAGACCCTGCTTTCTCTTCTTTTGGGGTACAGTGGAATTGCTGAATCATGCAGTTACTTCATGTTTAATGTTTTCAGGATCCACCATTCCATTTCCACAGTGGCTGCACCATTTTGTATTTTCACTGGCCTCTTGCCTTTTAGGAGATATAGTGCATTGCTTGAATGAATAATCTCTCCCCTTTCTTCTTCAATGTCTGCGTAACCTAACATCCAGCCCCCTGGGTAAAGTAACTATCTTCCTCAGCCCTGTGGCTCTCCCATTTCTAGGACCCTGAACCAGTGATTTTTGTATTTGTTCCTTTTTAGGTCTTATTTTGCAATATGTCCCCTTCACATGTTTAAATAGAGGATTAAATTTATAAAATAGGTAGAGTCTCAAATGCAGACTTAACTTTATTGTAGTTGAATTATTTAATCCTTCAAGGTTTTTTTTAGCTTTCATGCCACCCCAACTATCTAATTGTGTATCGAGCACCAAACAGCATTCTCTGGGGCTCAGGGTTGCCTGGCCCAGGGCTAGGCCTGGGGAAAGAATCTACACCATCCCAGAAGGCCAGGTATGTTCAGAAGCATGGAGGGGAAAGAAAGAGATTGGGTTTCTTTGTTAAGTGGCACTGAAATCTAGGCCAGGCTCTCTACCTACAGTGTGGGGAAAAACGTTGAGCTTACGGATGGGAGCCAGTGTCTCCTCTGATCCTTCGAGGTGGTCACGATAGTAAGTTTCAATCTTAGGAGCTTATGGTGTTTGCCATTTTCCAAATGGAATTCAGGCGCTTTGCTCATTCTGCTTTCTAGCTTTATCTCCAGTTGTTTAGCAATGCAATCCTGAAAGGGTGAATTTGGACAATCGCAGCTTGGCCATTTTGAGCACATATGCTAGAACTAAGTCTTTTTGGCTCAGCTGTAGCTTGAATCTAATGAAAATGACAGATAATGCAGTGCTCAGTGTGCCTGCCAAAAAAGAGGATATTTCCCATGAGATAGCACCTGGTGATGCAGAAATAGACACTATAGATTTGTGATTGGCTGGTGCGTACGCGTATTCATATCTAGTCTGTATTATCAACCACACAAGATCACATCCTGGATAATAACAGCAACAATGGCATGCATAAAAATTACTGCAGCAAAAGGGGAAAAACACTAGATCAATTATGTCAATTATATGCTAGTACTTTTTCCCCTCACAGTTTTACCACTGAGAAAAGGTGGCATCTATCTCTGATCTAATTATTCACATGCTTATTCGTGGGTTTCCCCCTGTTTCACTCTTCTCTTTAGCACACAGATAGAAAAGAGTTCTCTTTTAGAAACACACCGTGGACTCCAATGTGCCTACATACATATGTGACTTACATTTTAGCAGCTGAATAATCAGTTACTTGAAAGTAAAGAGGAAACGCCTCTGCGTGTTCCAAAGGGAGGCTCTGGGAGGGGTGTACACTCAGATGACCTTACCTTGGAACAAAAATGCCATCGGCCTGGAGAAATGTCATAAATTAAGTTGCTATTTAAGCCCTGATTCTAGTAAAAGGGCCCAAATTTCCAAGGTGTCTTTAATGACTCCGTGCTGGATGACATGAAGTATTTCTTTCACAGACTGCCAGTAAGCAAACATAAAAAATGCAGAGCTTGAGAGAGGGAGATTGCTGTTTTCCTTTCTTCTCTTTTCTCTTTCTCCCTCCACTTTTTCTTTTCCTTCTTTTCCTTTTCTTCCATTTCTTTCTGCTCTCCCTCCTCCTTCTCCCTTTGTTAATCACCTTCCTTCTGTGACACTCTCTTGGTTTCCCTTAGAGATGGAGTTGAGACAGTGCTGCCCACACTCTGGGAATGAGGCCCAGAAGCCCCGCAGCTTGTGTTCAAATAAGTGCTGGCTTTGTAATATGACCTTGAGAATGTGTGACCCTCACCGCCACCCAAGCCTCTGGTATGCCATCTTTAAAATGAGAGTGGTGAGGGCATTTGAATTAGATGCTTTTTCAGAGCCTTTCAAGCTCTCAGATTTGAAGAGAAGAGTAATTTACCTAGGCTAGCTAAGGCGGAAGGTGATTTTGAAAGAGAAATACAAAATCATTAAGCAGATCAGTAAATTTGATAATGAATTGTTTCAATTAGATTCAGGTGGCAGCAGATGTTAAATTACTTTAGCAGAACCAAGCTTAGAGGTTTGTGGTTTACTTTTCTCATTTAAATATATAGATACAAAGGGATAAATCACATTTCTAGTCCAACTTCTAAAGAAACCCTACTGTGCAGAGGCCCCATACGCATCGTTTGTGTTGGTGTGAGAATTGGAGGTTTGGGGCCAGATCTCAGCTCTGCCTCTGATGATTAAATGTGTGCTATGGATGGAGCCCGCCTTTCTTTGTGTTAAAGATCTCCTTTCTATAAATGAGGAAGAGACTCATCTCTGGCTCTAAAATGTGTCCTACTTCCTTGAATCACCACCTACCTTTGTCAGACTTTAAAATACATATTTCCAGCAGATTTGCGTTGCACATATACAGCCATTCTTCTGCACCCGCAGTTCTGCCGTCATGGATTCACCATACTGCAGATCAAAAATATTTTTTAAAAGTCATGTCTGTACTGAAATGTGCAGACTTTTGTCCTTGTCATTATTCCCTAAACAATAGAGTATAACAAGTATTCATATCATATTTACATTGTTTCAGGTATTATAGTATAATCTGTGTAAGTTACATTCAAATCCTGTACTGTTTTATATAAGGCATTTGAACATCCATAGATTTTGGCATGGTGGGGACTCTTAGAAACAATTGCCTGAGAGTACTGAGGGTTGACACTATGCTTTTATTATTTTTCTCTTTCTTTCTTTCTTTCTTTCTCTCATTTTTTGAAATGCTGGGAAGGGACCCCAGGCCCTCATGCATGTTTGGCAAACGTTCCAGCAATGAGCCCCTGCCCCAGCCCCCGGGTGTGTTTTTAAAGCATGTATCCTGCTTCGGTGGCACGCTGTGAGGTCTTGTGGGTCTGGATCCCCTTGCGTGCTGTAGAGACCCATAGTCCTCTAGGGTAGCCTGTGATGGCATTGGTAATGGCTTTTGCAGCAGGTGGGAAGGGAAGATGGGAGATGGCCTTTTCCTTCTGGCCCAATGTGGGGTCAAGCATCTCAAGCAACTGATCCAGGAAGGCTTCCTGTGGACCCCATACTTGACCTGATTGTCACAGGGTTGTGCCTATTCATGAAGCCATTTCCAGGACTCTGGGATCCAGAGCAGTACATTGAAAGGACATCTTGGCCACAGGATGCATCTCTTCATCTTCTTCCCTCTTGCCTACATCGCTGCTAGAATCAAATGGTGCCAAGGTCTTCAGGGAAGGCGCTCTAAACAGGGTGGGCACAGGGCAGGCTCTATCCACTTTTGGTCCCCAGCAGACCCATTCTTTCCCCAGGTCTCCTGCCAGGCAGCATATAACAAAACCATGCCAAGTCCACTGAGCTCCCGAGACAACTGCCTCTTTAAGAACTTATCTCATATTTTCAGAAATTGACTGTGAAAATTCTAAGTAATGGTGTGACATGATCACACTCACTTTCTGTAGTTAATCCTTCACGAGGGTCAGGCACCCCTCTCTTCTCAGTGGCTCATTTGATTGTCACCTACCTTGCACAAAACCTCCCAGCCCCGAGCACTGTCTGCTGGGTTGACAGGCAGTCAGAGTACTGAACGCCGTGCAGGAATAACTGAATTAGAACAAAGCTGCCGGCGCTGTAATAAAGCGTTTAATGGACAGACAGCCTCTCTTGCCTTCCTTGGGGTAACACTAAATCCCTTTTTATTGTAGTTTGCACAGATGTTAGTGAGTTATCCATTTCTCTAATCATACTAGAAGTTGGCACATCCATCTTAAATAAGAAGACCAGCCCACTCGCTTTTACAGAGTCCTTTTTCTAATAAACTTGTGTCAGTTTCAGGTCAGTTTTACCAATACAAATAAAATTCAAACAAATAAAAAGTATATTGTCTCATGATGAGATTTATGTAATTATGTCCCTTAGGTCACTTTAAATTTACACAGGGAGTTACACCCTGCATAGCCCTTATTATGGCCTTATTATATCCCCAAGTTGGGGACACACACACACACACACACACACACACACACATACACACACAGACCACGCAAACACACACCCTTGGAGTTGACAGTATTGGATCTCTCCAGGTCCTGGTGCAGAACAGTTCTTATTTAACTCCAAGAGGTGGGCTGGGCTGTGTGAAAGGTACTCAGATCTCCTCAGAACCGTCTTCAGGAGGTCACAGGATTCTTCTTCCCCTCCACTTAATATCAACTCCCATTTACACACCTATCCTAGCTTATTGACCACCCAAAGATCTTGCTGCAAAAGAAAATTTTGCACAAGAGAGCTTGCAGTCCCCCCACCCATTCACATGTTTGTTAAAAGGAGGGAGGGTGTGAGAAATTCCTGCCCACCAAGGTGCTCCCAACTGCAACTTCTGTGGAACTGGGAAAGGTCACCTGAAGTTCAGGCCAGGATAAATAATTGCTGTGAGGGATTCCTTTTTTCCCTTGCATGGAGTTGATGGGTTCACAGCGGTAGCTGAATCTTGATAGATTGGCAGACACTGAAAGGAAATGCTTAGCAGTGACCTGGGCAGGGCTGCACTTCAGTTCTTCGAGCAAAGGATGGGCAGCTAAGGTTCCAGAGATGGGTGGATGACAGAGGCCAGGTGGCAAAGCTGCTTCTCTCTCTGCACAGAGCAGGAACACATGCTGGCCCTGACATCATCCTGGGATAGGCTAGGCAAGATGGGCTCTCCAACACCACTGAGGCCCACGGCGGCTGCTCGTCTTGGCACACACAGAATTACTGCTCTCTGGGGTCTCCCTCTGTGTGTGAGAAGGGCTGTCTCTGTTGTGATTCCTGGTCCAGTCGGCCCCGACACTTCATAAATCAAAGACGATAGGCGATGTGTTAACCATTTGATGTCCTGTTGCAAATAGAGAAAAGCATTCCAGCTACCGCTACCCCAGTGGGACAAAATGAAGAGAGATGGGACACCCTGATAGCTCTACCTCACTCATTACCTGCTGCCAGGACGGTAGCCAGGATTCACACGGGGTCCTTAGAATCTCTGAAGTCACTTGGTGACACACCTATCCCACTGGGGAAACTGAGGTCCAGAGAGTTCAATGTAACTTGCCTAAATCCCATCTAACAAGGGGATGGAAAAGGTTAGCCTGGTTCAAGAGGCTCTGACTCCAGGACTTCTTCTGCCATCGCTCCATCCACTCATTCATTCCTTTATCCAACTCATTCATTCCGTGTGTGTGGAGAACCTACTGCTGCTCGAACACAATGCTAAGCTGCAAGTGGCTGGGGAAGTGTTGAGAAAAGCATCTAGTGCGTTACTTTCACAAAGAAACGTTAGATGTTTCTTCATGTTCAGTCCTACAGGCCTGAGATTTCCTTATTTATTTATTTATTTATTTATTTATTTATTTGGTGGTACTGGGATTGAACCCAGGGCCTTCTCACTGGGCTATACCCTAGCCCATCCATTTTATCATTTATTTATTTATTTATTTATTTATTTTTAAAATTAATTTTATTAGTACATTTTAGGTATACAATATAATGACATTCATCATTGGAAATTTGCTCCTTTACAATCCATTTTATTTTTTGAGACAGGATCTTGCTAAGTCGCTAAGTTGTCCAAGCTGTGCTTCAACTGAGGATCTATCCTCCTGCTTCAGCCTCCCTGAGTGCTAGGATTATAGGCCTGTGTCACCATGCCTGGCTGAGATTTCATCTTTCAGAAGCTCTTGTTAAGTACCCTCTAGAGGTCCAGCTGTACATGACTCTCCAAGGGTGAGAATGCACGAACTGTGGTGGATTTGAGTTTCTATGGACAATAGCATGATGTTATCATCATCTCAGAAGTCCATCCTGCCAGAAGTCACAAAACTACCATTTCTCTCTTGGAGCCTACCCCTCCATTCCCTCCTACCACGCCACACATATTCCCTTTACTGCCCCTTGGACCACTGGCTGACCACCAGGAAGATGCCAAGGTCAAGGGTCTGGGATCTGGAAACAGCTCACCCACATCAAAATCCCAGCTGCCACCTGCTCATTGAATGTGAGAATTCAATGAGTGAATGTCACAGAGCTCTTAGGATGACACCTCATGAGCCGCGAGTTCACAGAGCTCTTCCTGACCTAGGCAGGCTTGTCAGCATCTCTGTGGGCTACTTGACTCTTGCTTGGTTCTTTCTATCACTGGGCAATGCTCATCTTTTAAAGCATCTCACCAAAAATTGTACCTCTTGGCTGCCCTTGTCACACTTCTTTCTACTCCAGTACAGAGTAAATCCAGTCTCTAAAAACTGGTATTCCAGACCTTTGATAGTCAGCTCCATTTTATTTTTGCAACCTCAATGCTACCAATCCTTATACTTTAGCTAAACTGGCCCTCACCTGTTCATCTACCCACCTGCCTATCCATTCAGACATGTGCACTCATACTCTTTCAGGCTGATCCCAAGGCAGGCCTAAGAGCACACTCATTTCCAAGAAAGCCTGTGCTTTCTGTAAGGCCCACAGACTTACTTGATGTCTGCTTCTCAAGTTCCTTCTTGAGTCCATCATTTTGGGCTTCATGGCTTCATATGCTCAGACTTGGGTGCCAGCACCAGCTGCTAGGTGGATTAGAAATCTCAGTGTTCTTTTAGCTAATGGAAGAGACCTACCTCTCTAGCTGCCGTGCAATTGCATGGGGGCGCATGAGAGACAGTGTATGGCCCGGCACATAGTGAATGCTCCAAGAACATGAATTGTTACGTCACTTCCCTGTGTTCCAGGTCTTGGGGTCTCTCTGAATGCCAGTGGCACTTAACTTTAACGCTCCTGGGTGGGCCATGATTCTTTGTTACATTGCTATTTTGGGTTAACCTAGCCAATCCTAACTCATGCTAAGCACATTGTACGCACTCAACAAACACCTGACTTAGGGAGAGCAAAGACATTTCGTAACACTTGTCAGCCCTGAGTGATTGTAAGTGGCTGCTTAGAGAGAGAAGTTAACATGAATCCTGGGGTTAGGACTGGCCTCAGTAGTAAAGAAATTCTATGATGAAAAAGTGATACGTACCATGGGGTAGGAGAGAGAAAAGTGGTCAGATTTCTAGTTCTTTAATGCTTCAGGAAAATCCAAGAATGTGTGAGAAAAACCATCTATCCATTCATGCATGCAAGTGTTTGGAAAAATTTTATTGGTCCGGGAGGTAACTTTTCCCTCTCCAACTGTAAGACTAACATAAAATATCATTTCATTTGACTGTCAGGTAATTGTCACATTTACATAGTCTATTTAAGAACGTTGTCATCATTTTCTGAAAAAGTCTTGAGTAAACACTATAATTAAAGTCTTAAGAGACCATGTAGTAATAATCAGCTTTTTTCCCCCCTTTAACCATGACTGAACACTTTCTATGTGCCAGGCCTTGTGCTCGTGTTGAGAAACTCAATGAATAGGACCCAGTTCTTTTCTTCCTTTCTTTCTTTTTTTTTTTTTAGGTACCAGGGATCGAGCTCAGGTCCTTGAGCTTGCGCAGCAGGCGGTGAAACCAGTGAGCTGAATCCCCGGCCCCCCGAGTTGTTTTCTTTAAGGAGTGGCCCTGGGAGAATAAAAGCAGGTAGGGAAATAATGATGCTTGAAGTCATTGCGCGAGTCTCACTCCTGGTGATGTTGGGCAATGTTGCTAATGAATTCTCTTTCCTTTGGGCTCTTGGATACTACACAGGCACACCAACTGGACACATGTGAAAATGGTCTATCAGTACCAGGGAACAAGGACCCATGCTGACATGTGGCAGGGTTCAGCCAGGCCTGACCAGTGTCCAAATGCAGGGCCCCTGCAGGTTTCTGACATAGTTTACTGAAAACGAGGCCATGGCCATTCATGGACACATTGCATATGACTCAGGCCCTGGAGTGGCAGAGTTGAGGGGTAACACACAACATGTGGCTTGCACAGCCTAAAATATTTACCATGTGGCTGTTTATAGAAAGGGTTTGCCAAACCTAACTATAGAACAAAATCCAGCTATAGTCTGCCTAAGCGAATTCTCCAGATCAAGGCTAAGAAGGTGGCCAAAAAGCAAGGGGATCCTGAGAGGAATGCAGAGACCAGGAACTGCAGATGCAGGTCCAGAAAACATCTCTTCTGTTTTCTCAAATGTTGCATTTGCCCAAATGGAGGCCAAGCAGAGAGTAGTTTAAAAAGAGGAGACTAAATAAAATGTAGTTCCAGGTGTGCATGTTTTTCAATATGTGAGTGGCTTTGGTTAAATATACTATGAAAATCACATCAATCTGAGGGATCTGGACCCTAGGGTCACCAAAATAAAACTAATTTAAAAAGTATGCCTCTTGGTGGAGTGGATGAATGTGGACATATAGAGTTATTCATACACATGTGATGATCAGGTTATTCCATGTCAGATACACACACACTCCTAGGATCTATAAAAGAATGTAAATAAAATGTCACGGACTTTGGAACTCTGTAGAGAAATCTTGAGCTGCGGAGATGTAATTTGACAGTGAAGGAGGTGGTTAAATAAATGAGAAAGATAAAAGTGCATGACGAACTCACACACATACATCAGTATATATAAAAAGATATATCTGCAGTTCAAAATGTCCACATATTTTAAGTATAGAGAGATATTTAAATTCTGTCTTTGTGACAGATGTGTGTGTGTATTTGAACGTGTGTGCATGTAACCAAACTGTGCTTTTATTTAAGACCTTAGAACTGGGGACCTATCTTGCATCTCATGGCTTCTGCTGCTGTCTGCTTGATGGAAATCAGCCACATATGGAGGTAAGCTATACTTTCATAACTATAGGACATTTGGAGGGACACCACAAGATGGATATCTGGGGAAAGCTTACTTTAGGTTGGAGTTAGAGATCTGGCTTATTGCTCTTGCAGGTGGCACCAAGAAGCAGGGTCATTTACAGTTTCTTAGTAGAGAGCCAGGTGGGCTCCAGAGCACTGGCCTTCACCAGTTGTAGCTAGGACCTGCGCGCTTCATGTGCCTTAGAGTGCAAACTGGCAATTAACGCAGGCATAGTCCTGAGAGGGCTCTCCTGCTTGGCAATGTGACTTTGAGCAGCATGCAGAACCTCTCTGTACCCCAACATCCTTACTCGTGATATGTGAATAACAACAGTACTGGTCTCAGTATTTGTACAAAGACGAAACCAGTTAACAGGTAAGTGTAGAACCTAGCACAGAGTAAGCACTCCGTAAATGTGAGCTGCTGTGATATTCTCTATGTCCATGGGCTGGGATGTGTTCTGCTACCTTCAAGAGAGATTTTGAGGAAAATATTTTCTTCAGTTAACATTCCCCACCACCAAAGCACTTTACAGTTGGCAAAACACACCCACATGTTGTTTTGGTGCAATGCTGTCCAATAGAAATAAAATGTGAGCTTCACAGGTAACTTTAAATTTTCTTGTTTAAAAATGTAGAGAGAGACAGGTGAAATTAATATTTAAAAAAAATATTTTCTGGAGCCTAGTGGTAATAGGAAAAACAAAGACCTCCTTAAAGATGTTCAAATCCTACAAATGTTTTTGTTACATAGCCAAAGAGAATTGAGATGGTAGACAGAATTAAATGTGCCAGTCAATTGATTTCAAAGTAAAACATTATCTGGAGTACTTGTATGGGCCCAAGGGTCCTTAAATGTGAAAGATTCAGAATGTCTTAGTCACTTTCCTGTTGCTGGAACATTTTAAAAGAGGAGAGGTTCATTTTGGTTCACAGATTCAGAGGGTCCAGTCCATGGTTAGGGGCCTACAAGGCCCAAATAGCATGGTGGAAAGGCCTGGTGGAGCAAAACTGTTCAAGATATGGCGATCAAGTGTCAGAGACAAAGCAAGAGAGCCAGAGCAAGAGCAAGGGGGCATGGAACAAGCATTATACTCTTCTAAATCATGACCCCAGTGACCCTGTACCTCCAATCAGGCCCCACTTCCTTACAACACCTTCAGCTATGAACTCACCAATGAGTGAATCCATTGATAAGTATAGTGTCCTCATGATCCAGTCACCTTCTGAAAACCCTACCTCAGAACATGGGAGACTTTGGGGGACACTTTATATTTAAATCACAACTGAGGCATAGACAAAGAAATTCAGAGATGCCAAGTGTGAAGTTAGGACTAGCTTTTGCCAGACTGCAAGATGGAAGATGAGCTATGGAGTGTTGGAGATAATCTAGATTCTGGAAGTAATAATGGAAAGGATTCTATCCTGGACCCTCCAGAGAAGAATGCAGCTCCACTGGAACTTTGGCCTTATCCTAGTAGGACCTGCATTGGAATTCTAACCTACAAAGCTGTGAGATAATAAATTTGTGTTGTTTTAAGCCACCTAGTTTGCAGTAATTTGTTAAAGCTATGATAGAAAACTAATACACCGGGATACCAAATATTATTATTTCAACGTGCAATCAATACGACAAATTATTAAGGAAATATATTACACTCTTTTTTCTATACTAAGTCTTTGAAATCCAGCATTTATTTCACATTGATGGCTTTTATTTTGCTTAGTCATCTCCTAGCATTTACCAGCCATATGTGGCTAAAGAAGATTATTGCTTGGGACAATTCTTAGATGTGCCCTCCATCTGTCTATTGAGAGTGCTGATGTCAACAGAAGGGAAATCTAATGAGGGCACATCAAATTATAGATTTACAGGTGTATGCCAACATGCCTGGCTAGCAAGAAATGTTTATCCGCTATTCTAGCAACATGAGATAGCTTGCTGTAACTTGTATGTATTATAAGGACCTCTGTATGTCCTTCTCATTCTAGTCTTCCTGTATACCTGCAAGAGAGAGTGTCTTTAAGTTAAATTCCTGCAAAAAAAATTTGTGTTAGAATGTCAGCATAATTTTAATTCAATGCCTACAGCCGTATTGCTCTGGAATTGTCCTACCAATTGACCACCCTGCTCCCAGGAAGGGAAGTATCTGTTATTCCTTCAGTCCTACACTCATTACATGAGGAACTCCTCGGTCACGCTGAGCAGCAAGAACTGTCAGCCAGCCCTGTCCCCATGTGTCCAGCGTCCCTCTGCTTATCCTCGGCCTCTTGATTATGTCCATTTTGCAGGTCACATCTGAGGAATGGGCTAGAGTCAACTGAATTAAGCCTCCACACTTATTCAAAGGATGAGCTGTTATTTCACAACCTCTTCTTAGGCTTAACTCACAAAACATACTACACTTTAACAAAAAAGGAAAAAAATCCATGAACCACTTGGCTTTGACACTGATGACCCTGGGAATGATTTTGCAATGCAGGAAATCAATTTCCTGGCCTTATAACATCATTTCTAGAGGTGTGATCACCAGAAGAGACAGTGCTCCCATAAAGATCGCTGTACTTCTGCAGGTGGATAATGATCCAGGAGTCAAAGTCTCTTCACTTTAAATAGGCATCCTGGGTGGCTGCCCAATACAATCTCATGCTCCCTACTGATCAGGACTGAGCAGGTAAGAGAGGTCTCATCACACTGGCCATATCTTGTTTTGTTTATCCAGAGAACAGTGGTTATTAAAATATGGAAGGTTCCACCCTTCTCAAGAAAATGCAAGGTAGTTAGAGATTAGGGTAATTGTTACTTAAATTCTGAAAAATCCCTTTCTCACTTTCTGCTCCCAGTCATTCATTTATTTAACAGTATTTATTGAAGATCTATCATATGCCAGACATTGCTCTATGTACTCATAATGTATCACTGAATATATCTGATAAAGATTTCTGTCATCTTGGAGCATACATTCTTGTGGGATGTAGATACACAGTAAATAATAAGCAGGATAAATAAGTGAGTGATATCAGTTCATTTATTTTTATTGTGTACTTAACCATGTTTCAGAGGTTTCCATACATGGATCCTAAACTGAAGAGGTGTGCTCTTCAATAGGCAAGGCAGGTAGATAAGGACTTGCAAAGCAGGCTGATCATTAGATCATTATTCAGGGTATATTCATATGGTGCATCAAATACCGTAGAGTATGGTTTATTGGCAATGCTGTCAGCAAGGAGTTTGGAGTAGGTTCTGCTCCAGAGTGCTGGAGAAGGCCCCTTGGGTTCCAAGGACATCGGATTAATGTCTTGGAAAACAAGTAGAGGGAAATGGGGGAGAGCATTCAGGGCTGGGAGAGCTCATGAGGTTCAAGTAATGAGGGGCAGAAGAAGGTGAGGAGTTGGACTTACTTCTGAAAACAATTTAAAGTTCTTCATGAGCAGAGATGATAAAAGGGCATCTGTTCTGAAATGCTCCTGCGTTATAGGTACACTTATTTAATAGGACAACTCTGAACCCTTGGAATCTTACTCACGGTGGGGCTTCAAAAACAGTCTAGGCCACAAACAAGTGAATGTAGGCCCAGAAGACAGAAAGATGCATCCTTAAATGCAAGATATCATTATTCCATTTTCATATGGTCACTTTCATACAACAAAGCTGTATTAGGAAATCTTGGCAAATAATCGAGGCGGGCTTATGTTATTCCTTTGTTTCAAAAATGCTGTGATTTGAAGGCAGAATTCCAACATCTCTTATGTCATTAGTGCTCTCTGTTGGGAAGGGTTTTCTAAGACAGGGATACAAAGGATTCCAGGATAAATTTGCTTTGTCTAAGTAACAACATCCCTGGGAAAGCCTGGGAGCATGTCTGAGAGAAGCTGAATTCACTGCTCACTCCAGGCCACCAAGGGTATGGGAGCTGATGTGGACAGCAAGAGGGATCGATGTTTAGCTTTACTTTTCCACCTTTTCCTTCTGATTCCACATGGGCTTGCTTGGCCATTCTCCATGGACAATCTCTGAGGACCACATTTAAGAGACTCTTTTAGGACTGTCCTACCCAGGTAGATGTCCAGGGACAAGCAACACTCTCTCAATAAGCCTAGGATCTTTCCTTGTGAAGTGGGATAATCTTAGGCATATGGATAAAAACAAGACAGAAATGGCATGTACAGCATCTGGCCCTTAGTAAGGCTCCCTTGACAATGCTGATTCTCTTCTTTCTCTCATGCTATTCACTGAATGATGCAGGGCAGATGTCCTGGGTGGACATGGCTATGTCTTTGGTCATTTTGGCCAACTTAGTGTCTGGAGGGCAGGATCATCTATCCAGGGGTCTGGTTGCCACACAGCTGAGACAAAGAAGTGCATCATAGACTTGTTATTGTTTCATAGCAAACACGCACATGCCTCAATGATCCACAGCAGTGAGCATTTATGTCACTCATTAGCCTGTGGTTTGGCTGGGGCTTGGCCCACCTACATGGGGCTCAGCTGGATGGCTCTGCTCTACGAGTCTCATATTCTCTTCCAGGGAACAGCTGGCAAGACTGGCATGTTCTTTTCATAGGGGTGGAAGATGTGCAAGAGAGGAACAGAAACACATAGCTCCCTTCAGGTCAAGACTCACAACTGCTACATTTCAAGCTGATCTCACCTTACTGGTCAGCACTGACAACACAGTCAAACCCAAGGGTGGAGAATTTTGCTCCAGCCTTTAATGGGAGGAACCATAAGTGACAAAGGGCTGAACCCTAGGAGTGGCTAAGGAGTAGGGCCATTAACTTGATCTATCACTGGTTAGATCAGTGGTGTCATCACACCTACTACACTGAAGAGGGAAAATTATAGTCCTGCATCCCCTAATAATGAGGATACAGTCAGAAAAACACATCACTAGGTGATTTGGGCATTGTGCAAACAGCATAGAGTGTCCTCTAACACAAACCTAGGTGACAAAGCCTATTACACACCCCTAGGCTGTATTATATTATGTATTATATAAACTACACATATATATATATATTATAATATATATAATAAATCTAATAGCCAGTTTCTCCTAAGACCACAATGAACAAAATAACATGAGATTAAATCAAATGCAAGAGAAAATGGTACAACACAGAGACATGGTAAACACAAGATGTATGAGGCACCTACCTGTGTAACAGGCCACACTATTTTACTGGAATTTTTTCATAATTAGAAGGAGTACCCTCTAAAATAATAATAAACAGTGTAGTATAGTAAATACTAAGCCAGCAACAATCAAAATTATTATCATTATCAAGCATTATGTACTACACATTATTATATGTTATGCCTTTATACTCCTGGTAGTGCAGTGGGTTCATTTACACCAGCATCACCACAAACATATAAGTAATATATTGGGTGATAACATAATGACAGCTCTGAAGTCAATAAGTGATAGGAATTTTTCAACTCCATTGCAATCTTTTGTTTTTGTGTGGGGTATCAAATCCAGGACCTCATGCATCCTAGGCAAGTGCTCTACCACTGAGCTATGTCCCAGCTCTTGCTATAATCTCATGGGATCACCATTGTCCATGCAGTCTGTTGCTGACTGAAGTGTCGTTATGCAGAACATGACTGTACATAACAATCCGCTAACAGAACAGGTTGATATCTGTTCATCCATCCAATGGAAATGTATGAGTACTCACTATGAGCCAGGCATGGTAATGGTACACACTACCAGGGACACAACAAGGACAAAGCCCTGGTTGTTACAGAGCTACCACGCTAGAGTTCACATCCTAGAAGTGAGGATAAGAGACAAGTAAAAGTTAAAGAACAACAAAAATTAACTGGTGTTAGTAATAAAATAAAAAAAGAGCAAATGGCAGAGGGTACCTGATATGTGGTAAACTTTCAAGAGAGAAGAAACATTTGGTCAACAACTTTGGGTGTTTACTCAGCACTAGTCATAAATCACCAGCCTGATGGTAATGGCTTTCAATACTTTCCTGTGGCAGTTAGGATGAAGTATTAACTTGATTGGCTTTGGGGTCTGCCCTGGGAATCGGCAGAGCACACTTCTAGCTTCTATGTTTGTATGAGTGAGTCATAGAGACAGGTCTTGGAGTGTATGTCTTGTCCTTCACCCATTCCTCTCAGGCACTATTTCCCTACTTTGTTTCCTGGCTGCCATGAATTAAGTACCTTTGCTCTGCCACACCTTTCCCATGTGATGATTCTGCCTGGGAGCCAGCCAACCATGGACTGAATCCCCCAAAACTATAAGCCAAATAAACCTCTCCTCCTTCAAGTTGTGGGTGTCAGGTATTGTGCCCAGTGACAGGAAAGCTAAATATATCACCCAAAGACCCCAACAGCATGTCACTCTGAGCCCACACAACTGTCTTTCCATCCCTTCCTTTATGAATAGGAAGTGGAGGGAATTAATTTCAATCATAGCCATTCTCTTTTAAAGAATGGGTCCCATATTTTAGAAGACCGGTAAGCAAGGTATATATTTATTAGCAAGAATACTCAGCCCTGTGTCATGTTCTTTTCAGGCACCTTTATATGAACAGCAATCATGGTAGAAATCCAGCCTTTTTACATTATTATCTTATGTCGCAGTGTCATCATGTACCTATGTCATGCAAGACACAGTAAAGACCTTAGCCCCAAATGTAGGATTATTATGATTTTAACCCGAGTTCCCAATCCATAAAACCATTCAGTGAGATAATTAATGACAATGAGAAATATATCATTAGAAAAGGAACCTAAATGGAGCTACTAGATTTGGTTATCAAATATTCAACTATTCTTAAGTATTTGGTGCCTTGAGATATTTATTTGGGTGCCTGATGATATTTTAGGGTTTCCTGCTGAACACTGGCTGTCTTGGTTTCGCTTCTTTGGTTCTGGCAGGACTTTGGCATGCTTCTAGTCAAGGTGAGAGCATGAAAACATGGGCCTGGCATGGTTGTCAGGTGCATTTCCCATGGGTCCTGCACAGTTCTTGGAGCTGCTGTCAATCAATGGCAGAAGTATCTTCTCTTATGTAGCAAGTATCAAAAGAGCAAGTAGGGAATGGACAGAGCACTGGGCATGGCTGAGTTCTGCATTTTCCATGCTGAATGATCCAGGAAGGGTGGAATAACTGTGGAGATCCTGCTATTTCCTCATCAGAAATGCCAGGTCCATGGATTGGAGTTCACCCAGCTGGGAGTGCTGGAGGTCATGTGCACCTGATCATCCTTGGAAAGGTCTGGTTGCTTTGGTGCTCAGTCAAATTAGAATGATGGTTTCTCAGCACCATGCAAAGCCTCTGAACTCAAGAGAATGTCCTCCAATTCCAATGTTTATTTATTCCTTTTTTCCCACTTATCCTTGAAGCTGCTCCTTCTCCAGTCTGTTATCTTCATCTCTGGACAATCATGGCAAAGAAAAGCAAACTCAGGACTTATGAGACGGGCTAACAAAGGACAGGGGCACTCACTAAATACATTGCATGCTCTCTCTCTCTCTCTCTCTCTCTCTCTCATTCATTACTACCTAGAGGAGTTGCTTTCCATTTGAATGGAAAGAGAGTAGTATGAACCAACCATCCTATATTTGAATCTTCAGAAAATTCTAGGCAAAATTCAGTGATGAAATTTTTTTACTTTTACTTTTTTTTTCTTCTTTCTTTTTTTCTTAAGGTAGAATTCTCAGTCTGTAGAACTGTCTAGCGAGAAATTTACAGGGAAAATTGACTCTTTGTCTCTACAAAGCCATGAAGGAAAGAGTTTAAGTGATAATTGTATGCACAGTTCAAAATATTTTAAATGAACTTGTTCCGACAAAGAAATAAGTTATGAAGTTAACTTTTGTATGTGTGTGAATAATTAAACTATTGTCACCACTTTAAATTATCATCCATTGTTAACTTACATCATTAAATCTTACCTCTTTGCTAAAGAATAATGAAAAAATGCACTTAATTAACAGTTATTGCAAGCTCCAGGCCATTGATAATGCCAGTCTCAGTTTGAATTTCACGGGTATGTTTTCCCTCCTTCCCTGTTGTGTTGGGAAGTGAAGTTAGCCTGCACATCAGGATAGGTGGATTCTCTCACATCAGGGTAGATTCTCCCTGGAAAAGGTGTTTTTCCTGACTCATCCAATCACATTAGGGTTTTGCTACTGTGCAAAGGAGGGCTGCTGGGGTTGCAGCCCGAGCCTTTGTTCTCCTTATGGAATTTATGAAATGTCTTTGGCCACTGCCATATTGCAGAACAAGCTCCTCCCCCAGTCAGCCTATATGTGCAATGTTTAAGCGATGTATTTGATAACTTGGGAGCTTGAGAAGTGGGTGTCTGGGTCAGAAGAAAGGGATTTAGGGTAAGTTTCTCATCAGATCCCCAAGGAAGAAGATGACTTGTGTTAATTTCCTTGTTGTTTCGATTAAGGAGGTGATAGATTTTTTTTTTCTGGATATTGTTAAAGAGGCTTGCCAGGCCTGTAAGAAGTGTGCAGCATTCTTCAGATGAAATAAGGCCAATCAGTGGAATAATGAGGAAAGTAATATCTCCCCAGAGAGCCTGATGGGGTTTTCATCAAATCAGCCAACCTTTTCCCGTCACTTACCGCCACACACTCCAGGCAGGCCTCCCTCGCCTGACTTTACTCTTGCCTTCCCTTTGTTCAAACTTCCTTGTGATTATTATGGATAACTGGATACTCAAGACCCAGGAAATTTATGTGCTTTTGATACCTCCTCTTTTCGAAAATATAAAATTAACTCTGATTTCCCTTTCTTTTCTGACTCAGTTGTCCCTTAAATTCTGAAAGGGCTTCCGAACCAGAAAAGTATATGGCAGACGGAGTTGCAGAGCTAGGGAGTATTTGCTCCTTGGAGTCTCCTTGGAGTAGAGCCTCAATGGGCAGTCTCTTATGTCAACTAGACTTGAGTTAAGAGGGGACATGAAAGGAGGGCCCATGTATGAAGGGATAGACCCACCCCACTGTGGTAGTCCCAGGGGACTTTGGTATTTCAGAGTGTCCTTTTCTATTTTTCTTTCCTTTCTTTCTTCCTGCCTTTCTTCCTCCCTCCCTCTCTCCCTCCCTTCCTTCTTTCTCCTCTTTTTCCTCCTCCTCCTTCTCCTCCCTCCCTCCCTCCCTCTGACAAATTGAACCCAGGAACTTTGCACTGAGCTATATGCCCTGCCCTTTTTTATTCTTCCTTTTAAAATAGGGTCCCACTAGGGTGCTAAATTGTCTAGGCTGGGCTCGAACTTTCAACTCTCCTGCTTCATATTATAAATGTAAGCCACCACACCCAGGTACTCAACCCATTTCTTTGATTCAGCCTTAAAAACAACGGTGCCTGGAAACCAACTAGCTAAATAGCCCTCTTGCCCTATGGCCTAAGCAATAAACAGCAGGCCCCAATGGGAGAGAGGATTAAATGAGTTGGCTTGAAATATGTGCACGAAACATCTGGTGTGTGTGCCTTGTGGATGTTGAGCCATCTTGTCTGTAGCTGGACAGCTTTCTGCATTGCAATGAGATTCTACTAAAGCTCCTTCAAGTGTTCTTTCCAGTGGACAAAGCTTTCTCTCCAAAGATTAAATGGGAAAGGCAGGTGAATTCCATGTGGCCAGAAAGCACATAGATGCTCAAGGATATGGGTGCCTTTCACTGGCTAAGCCCCAGTGGCTCTCTGTGTCAGTTGGTCAGTGGCAGTGATCTGCACGCCAACTTCTTTGAGTATTGCTAACAGACAGCCAGGAGCCCGCTCTGGGCTTCACCTGACCCACCAGAATCCAGGTAGAAAGGGGCCTCTGCTCAGCTCCCAGCACTCGGGGCTCATCTGCCCATTCCTGTTCTATGGAGAAAGGGGCTGGATGCTCCTCCCAACCTTCCAGGAGCTATGTGCTTCCTTCATCCTCCACTGGGGCTGGGGCCAGGGTTGCCAAAGAAGGAAAAAAATCCCATTTAGCCTGTGCAAGTTTTCCAAATTAACTGGGTTCCATTCACAGGAGTCCTCCCACCGTGCTCAGCAAATGATTCAAAGCCTCCACATGATTTCATCTGTGCAGACTCTAATCCACTTACTTAATGAAATACATAATTAACATATTATAATTGCAGTAAAGATGGTTTTGACAGAAATCATTTCCCGTATCTAATACCGTGGTAATTTAATCTGTTCCCCACTCCCTAACACGACCCTCTATGATTAAGTTTCATAAGAATTTTTTTGATTGATTGACTCATCTGACGGGCTGGGCCTTGCTAAAGCGGTGTCTGTCAGTTTCCGGAGCAGCATGCAAAGTTGTGGCAGATGGCTTCGGCGGGCTCTGTGCACCATCTCCCTGTGTGGTCTCCCTTCTCACACTCTCTTTCTCTTCCTTCCCCTGCTTCTAAATGCCCTGATAATCCACCCTCCACTTGCCTGAAAGGCCTGAACTCCCTCTTTCCAGTGGCTGCTCCTGTGTGCTGGGGACTGTTATTAAAGACAGGGAAGCTGGGACCTGTTTGGGCGGGCTGGCGTGTGGCAGGAGCCAGATGCCAGCCTCCCTCACACCTGGCTGTGCCCGATCCTGTCTGCACCCAACCTGGTCTGGCTGCCTGGGCATTCCAGTGCCCCATGCTCAGGCCAGCTGAATGCTACATGTTGGCCAGGTGAGGTGGAGGAGACTCCTGCCCCCCACCCCTGTCCTATCTCCCTGCTGTGGCTCTGCTTGGGGCTCTGCAGACGTTGGAGAGTCAAGTCCTGCCTCTCCCTTGCTCTGCTGGCTCCTTGTGAGGCAGACATGTGAAATTTCTGGGAAAGAGTGGCTTTTGAGGCCCGGGATCGCTCTTCTTTCCTTTAGTTGATGGGGACTCTGGAGAGTTGGGAGTTTGGGTCGATGATGAAACTGGTTTCTGGGAAAGTGCGAGCAAGAAGTGAGATATCCAGGGAACCCTAAGGTCAGGGGACAAGTCCACTGAACAATCTTCGAAGAGCAGAAGGGCGGAGAGAGCCCTGCAAAGTATCGAAGTGTGAAAGTCTGCACCTATTGATTTTACAATACTCCCTCAAAGCTGCTATGATGTATTGAGCACTTCCTGTGTGCCAGATACCTGGGACTGTGGGTTCCTTTTAACAGATGAAAAATGGAACCTCAGTGGGATTCAGTACTGACCTCGAAGTTGCAGCACATACCATGTTCATGGTAGAACGCACCTGAATGATCTTGCCCAGGATGATGGGCCACTGAGGGCATCTGGGGGAGAGGCATTCTCTGCTGGAGGAGCCTGTTACAGGCTGTCAGACCTGGGTCTAAGGGTCTAGAGTGAAGGCTCATTCAGGAGAAAGCACAGGGTCATCAGTGTCTAAGCTGCCCTGGCCTTTCCCCACCACTCACTCCTATGGGGTTCAACCCAATTCCTCGGCTACATCTGGCCCATTCTCCCTCAGCTGAAGAAGTTCATTTTGATAAATTTGATTTTATTGTTTTGATTGACACATAAGAGTCATACCTATTTCTGAGCTTCTTTATGGACTGGTTACATCTCCCTGTTGGGTAGCAGCTCTGGGATTGCAGAGCTGGATTTCCTGGTATCCAGGAGGTGGAGACACAGCAGTAGAGAGTCCGCAGTTTGCTTCCTGCTATGCCAAGTGGCCCTGAGCTGCAGCAGCTCATTAGTCCCCTCCCATGCCCAAGGCCTAGCCATGGTTTCAGGAGCCGGAGTTGCCAAAGACTTTGAGAGCAGGCATGAGGATTCTCTTGGACACCACTAGCAGATCTGGGCCCCTGAGAATTGGCTAGGTGCTCCTGGCAGGGCCCTAAGCACTTTTGCCTCATATTCTGTAAGAAAATATTTGAAATTCCATTTTACATCTGCATGGATATAATGATATATATAGTATTTGACCCTAAACATTAATTTTTTTCTCAGTACTGGGGATTAAGTCTAGGGCCTTGGCACTGAGCTATAACCCCACCCATTTTTTTATTTTGAGAGAGAGTCTGGTAAGTTTCTAAGTTGTCCAGCCTGGGCTCAGACTTGCTTTCCTCCTACCTCAGCCTCCCAGAGCACTAAAATTACAGGTGTGTGCCACTGTGCCCAGTCTTCTTCTGATTTTAATGGAGGTAAAAACATCTTTTATTTAATGCCCTGAAAGTATAATGGCCCTAGGACCGTGTCTCTTGGAGAAGCTGGCTGGTGACCCTGCTCTCCAGAGGCAGGCCCAGGCCAGGGACTTGAGTAAGCACTGTGCCTGCCCACTCTGCCTCAACTATCCAAAGAGCAAACCTCAACTCTGGCTAAGGCTCACAGGTGCCAAACCCAGAGGTCATGTGAGTCTGGTGCTGATCAGGGCCCCCAGGAGACCTGCCATCCACTTACCTGCCATTTGTCCTTCACTGACCCCAGACATGTAGAAAACAGCTCCACTTCTTCAAGAAGGGAAGGCACTGGGTCTCTCCTAGAGAAGAAAAAGAACATGAACATTCTGACAAGGTTTCAGGGTGAAGGGTTTGGAAGTAGTGAAGGGCATTAAGGGCAACACAAGCAGGAATGCCTCCAGGACCCTGGAAACTTGTCTTCTTAGATAGTGGCACAATGACAGAAGTATGGATGCCAGGAGACTCATGCCGCCTCCCTCCTCCTATGTGCATGCACCTTAACAGTGGCTTTCTTGGAGCTCTGGGTGCACAGCCCCCTGGTGCATCCAGCAGCAAGAGCTAAAAGGCCCCCAAGGAGCACCGTTTATATTCAGAGTGATCCTCCTAGTGCTATGCAGGACCCCAGCCATCCGGCACACACTGTCTGATCCACAGGAGGCCGTGATCCTCCAAGGGGATCCTGCGAATCTTACCAGGTCAGCATGTCACTGTCTTTATCCCTAAGCAGTGAGTGCTGTGCAGACTGTCACAGGAGCTGAATCTTCCTTATTTTCTTCAATCTTAATGTGGCACCCTGTATGCATGAGCTCCAGAGCTGCAGGTGTAAGGAAAAGCAGCTTATGCCTGCCCAGTGCTAAGACTTGCCTCTGCATCCAAAGCCTTCTAAGCCCAAAGGGCTGCAGAGTCCTCATGGAATCAGGGCAGCCAAAGCCAGTTCTGAGCAGGAGCAGCTTGGGCCCCAGGCAGGGACACAGGCAGAGGTGTGGGGATGGGAAGGAAATGTGCAAATCTATGGAGCTACAGGCCACTCATGCATCTGCCCGTGGCCCTGCGTTGCCACCGAGGAGCCAGAGTCCCTGCCCAGGCCGGGGGAGGGGTGGCTCCATGTGAGTGGCAAGTGTACACGAACACCACCACGTCAACTGCCAATATGTTATGAGGCCTTGGTAACAATCCGGAGTCTCCGGGGAGCGCTGCTGCAGTTCAAGTGCGCACCAGACAGAGAGAAAACAATTTCTGGTGCCAATAATGCAGCACAGATGAAAAATGTTTTAATATTTGAAGCTGCTTTATGGCAGAAGCGATGACAGTGATGGACTCAATGTCAGCTTTTTTTCCTTAAATGTCATCTTTCGTCTATGAGTTTTCCCTGCTCCGGAGGCATGCAAGCCTAATGCCGTCTCCTTGCAGCCATTGATCATTGATTTTGTTCTAAATGGAAAGCTTGCCAGAAGACTAGAAATTCTGGAATTTATTAGGATTTCTTTAAGAGGCACTTTAGCTCAACAGTTCTCATTACTGTCTTTACAATGTTACTTATTTTTCTTTTTATGTCATATGATTTGTAAAGGGTTAGTACTCAGAGAACAATATACGATTAAACCATTGTGCATGCTGGAGCCGCTGGCTTAGTAAAAAGGATTCTCGGGGGGCTAAATACATATTTGACTAGGAAACGGCAACATGGGGCTGTTTTACCAGCGAAATCTGTATTTTGAAATTTGCTGATAGGGTTTGTGCTAAATGGTGTTTCAATGGAGGTTTTGATTAAACAGGGTCACTTAGAAATTCATACCTCTTAATTCCATGCAGACAAGGCTAAACATTTTTTTATTCTGAGACCGGCTATATAAACATCCCGGGGTGGGTGCCACAAACAGCAGCTTGATAGAGATGAGCCCGGCTCAGCTGTGTTTTGACGCTGGGTGGGCTAGGCAGGGTCTAAAAGCATGTCACCATATGTATTTACAGGGACATTACTTCACCAGTACCGACGAAGAGAGGTGATATTACATATTAACATTTAACATACTCTTATGGTCATATATAGGTGATCACTCTTCATTTGGCTGAAAAGAACCCATTTGCATTAGACAGTTGGCTCAATGTTTTTCTTTTCTGATGTGTTTCGTTGGCACGAGACTAGTTCAAACAGGTATGTTAGCTCTTGGCTGGGCTGTCTGACACCCCAGCTTTATTATGGCTCAGAGTGCCCAGGGAATGTGAATTATAGTTAGTATCAGCCTTGGCCTCCTAAGCTCATCACTCAGTCTAGTTGATTATGGAATTTGCTCCTGAACTGGGGCCTCGAGGTCCCTCTCTGGAGTGAGGTGCCCGTTTGTAGCAGCAGAAGCCTACTACAGCTCCTGGAGGCAGACAAAGAAATCCCAGGGAAAAGAAATAGTCTGAGAGAAGGAAGAGAGAGAGGAAGAGCCACGTTGCCTGGGCTGCATCCTGGGTGAGGTTAACAGCTGCTGGAATGAAGGAAATACACTCTGCTCAGCCCCCTACTACAGAAGACTGTACTGCAGCTGAAATAGGTGAGAAAACTTTCCAGAAAATGAAATCAACATCTGCAAAACTGGGCCAGGATCTGTACATTGAGTATTTGGATGCAGCGTGTTCTCAAATAGCCTAACATGAGACCAGCTGCAGCTCCTTGTGTGGCTATGATCACTAAGGAGCTGCTCTGACACACCCACTGCACCCTGGGAGGCCTTATGCAGATGGACTTTATGCAAATGAGCTGCAGGCAAACACTGCATGGCAAGCCTAAAGCCTGACATGAAAGAGAGCTCTTTATCTTTGATCTACCAACCATTCCCACAATAACAACAACAACTACTACTACTATTATTACATTCCTACTGTATTACAACTACAGCCACTAGACAGCCACCTAATAGTAACCCTGGTTGTCTCTGAGGCCACCAAAATACTCTTCTAAGCTAGTCTACTGTCTGCCCCCCCCAACCCATTGTCCTTCCAGCAGCCAGAGTTCTCCATTTGAAACATGACATGACTTGCCAGCTCAAAGCCACCCACATAGCTGGGCGTGGTGGCACAACTCTGTAATCCCAGCACTCTGAGAGGCTGAGGCAGGAGAATGGAAAATTTGAGCCCAGCCTGAGCAATTTAACAAGACCACGTCTCAAGATAAAAAAGGAAGTGAGGTAGAGATAGCTGAGTGTGAAGGCCCCTGAATTCAATCTGCAATACTGCAAAACAAAACAAAAACTAACAACAATAAAAAAAACCCTGCCTACGTGGCTTCCCATTTTAGAGTAATAGCCAGTCACTTTTATGACCTAAACATGATCCAGGCTAGCATCTTTTCTCTGACTTAATTTCCTACTCCTTTCCATTTGCCCACACTGTTCTCTGATCACACCAGCCTCCTGGCAAGTGCTCCTTCCCCAGGGTCCTGGTGTGGACCAGTCTTCTCCAGTCTCATTGTCCCTACCCTTACTTCTAGTTCTGCCCAAGTGCCACCTCTGCAGAAACCTTTCCCCTGACCCCCTCCCTAAGTCACAAGTGCATTTGATCTTCTTGCTCCGTGTCCCAGGTTAGGTTCTCCAAAAGGAAATAGACACAGAAATAGAGTTTGGGATGCAGGATATTTTAAGAGGAATCGACTTCTGTGTAGCCAAGAGAGTAGAAACATGTTGGGCAGAGGAAGGTGTTAAACTGTGATGCAGGCAGTTTGGGAACAAGTACCGTTCATTAGAGTGCCACCCAGGGAGCTGCGATGCCCAAGATTTTGCAGTCCACCTTACTTAGTTCCCAGGCAGTAGCTGTCCCAGCAAGGCAGGGACAAGGCTCTGTCAAGGCTCCTCTGTCAAGGTGCCTCTCTGTGGCTGAAGTTGATCCTCAAGGGTGGACAGCTGGGGGCCAACAGCTGATCATAATCTTCTGTAGCTGGGGATCAAGTTCCCCCCAATAAAGGTGGATTTCCACTGCACTCTTGTTCCTTTCTTCACTGTACTTCACACTACACTGCATTAATTTATGTGATTATGCAGGAGGGCAGGGACTCATCTGTTTTCTTCCTCGCTGCATCCTCTGAGGATAAGAAGATGTTAGAATGGAGTAGTTACTCAGTAAATGCTTATGGAATAAGGGAACATTCACTGAACATCTGCATGTCCTCTGGACAATCCTTTCATGCCATTGTTATTATCCACATTCAACAAATGAGGCAATGGAAGCAATCACACCAGGTCAAAAATCTGACAACTGAAGAGGCTAGAACTCTGATCCAGGGCTTTGTAGCTCCTGATTCAAATTCTTAACCCACACATCCCACTGCCTGTTGATTGTCAGTGCCTCACCAACTTTGAGGATGAAAAGAGGATGGCAGAATGATGTCACATAGGCTAAGAACCATTGGAGAATAGGGATGTCACTTCCAGGACAGGACAGAGAAGGCTTTTGGAGAAGGGCAGCATCTGAGGCTGCTATGGTGTTGGGGAGGGTGTCCCTTGGAGGATCAGGTAGGGGTCCTGTTGAGCTGGAAAAAAAATCTCTGAGAACCTCTGCTTCCTCCTTTTCCAACTTCCTAAGTCAGGACTCCTTCCCCGGGTCATGATTTATTCCAGCTTTGATGGGTCCCATTAGATTCCCAAGAAATAGAGAAATGAATGAATGTTCCCATGCTAGATTCTCCAACTCTATGGGGTTTGGCTCAGTTCAATATACTTCAAAGAGATCCATTTAGCACATCCATTCTTTCTGTGAATTTCACCCAGATTTTCCTCTGGGGCATTTACTCTCCCTTTCTTTGAAGGGTCTTGGTAAAGACTGATAAAGAGAGAAAATGCTAGCCAAGCCATACAGACCTCTCTGAGTTTGAGTCCTGAGCAGCAGACACTGAGAATTGGAATTCATCAATCCCAGATTGTTATCTAAGTCCATTCCAACATAGCCAGCAGTGGCTATGTTTTCATTTCCTTCCCCTAACTGGTTCTTCACTTCTTATTTTTCTTTATTCCTTTTTTTTTTCCTCCAGTACTGGGGATTGAACCCAGGGCCTTGAAATTGCGCTACATCCCCAAGCTTTATTTTTATTTTAAGTTACTAAATTGCTGAGGCAGGTCTCAAACTTTCAATGCTGCCTCAACTTCCCAGAGTGCTCAGATTACAGGAATGCGCTGCAAAGCCCATCTTCCTTACTACTTTGTATTATTGAGTCATTTCATCTTCTTCCAAAAATGTTTTTCTTTAATAATGCCTTGAGAAGTATACATGCCAGGCTAGGCCTGAAATGGGTCAAGCAAAGGAAAGGAGAGGGAATGCTCCCTGACCTCATGAGTTTTGAAATCACCCCCCTAAAACTTTTTTACTTCATACATTTATTTAACTCTTCCCTATGTATGTCATGATATTTCTGAGATGGTTTAGCACAGACAGAAGTATAAGGAAATGGGGCCGGAGATTTAGCTCAGTGGTTCCGCGGCCTGCCTCGCAAGCACAAGGTCCTGAGTTCAATCTCCCGTACCAAAAAAAAAAAAAAAAAGTAATATAAGGAAAGCATAACATTAGAAAAAAAGAAGAATTAAAGGTAGAAATGACATCTGTGATTTAGCTCAGTTTGGACCATGCGATTCTTGACAGCCAGAGTGCTGAGGAAAATGTGGTCAGCTATACTTTTCTCCCCCTTGAAAAGGAGGGAGGCGCTCCCACTGGGCGAAATCAAGTTAGTCGTGTAAAAAGTCGAGGGACTGGTGCAGGGCCATCTGGACTTGGATACGGGGTGCGAAGATGCACACCAACATGCTCGCAGAGGCAGGTTGCAAACCGATAGTTCGTAACCCACGTTCAGCCGAAAGATAGGCTGTCTTTGGAATTTAGAATGTTTTATTAGTTGGAATTAATTTACATTAATAAAACAAAATCCAGGTCTCCTACTCCTTCTACTCTCTCAGTGCCCGTGGAATTACTCCAAATCTGCATCCTTCCTTGATATCATTTATACTGATATTATTTATATGTGCTGCCAAAACCAACACAGAAAACCAGAAGAGAAGAGCCCCCAGGGTCACAGGAATAGGGGAGATTAGTGTTCAGTTTGACTATGAAAAAGGGACTCTGCTGCAGTAGAGAAGGAATGAGGAGCTCCAGGCAGAGGAGATGGAGTAAGCAAAGGTGCAGCTTGGCCTAGAGAGGTGCAGGAAACTGACCTGGTGTACGAAACTGACCAGGCGATCCAGGCAGTGGTTGGCGCTCCGTGAGTGGTGAAGAGCCACATGTCCATCCGAAAGGGTTAGCCTTGATGCTATGAGGCTTGGGGTGGTAGTGGCTGCTGTGACCTTTGGTCAGTGGAAGATCTCAGGGGTGACTTGCAATCTCCTCCAGGCCTAACTGCTGGGCTTACCCCGAGAAGATGTAGTTACCATGTGGACTGGGGAACCGCACAAGTGCACAACTAGGAATCTAGGACAGAGGTGAGAAGGGAAAGCAGCAAAAGTGGTCTGGAGGAGAATGGTTTTCAGAACCAGCTCCACCTCTTAGAGAATGGCTGTGGGAGTTAACTCTTTACCTCTTACATTCCTCACCTGGGAAACAGGAACAAAGGTACCTTCCTTAGACAGATATTAAGAAAATTAAATCAGTTATCTGTGAAATAGGGGGAGAACCTAAGACATATTAAGCACTCAATAAATTACTAGTGAGAGTGAAGAGACAGTTGGTTTCAAGTATCAGTGCAGAATGGCCACAGAGACTGAAGTGACTTTGGTGTGGCAACTAAAAGTGCCAGGGTTTCCTGGACAGAAAAGGCTGAGGTCACAGGACAGACTTTCCCTAATGGTGGTAAGGAGACAGGAACTGTCCTTGGCCTGGAGATGCTTCCTTTAGACCCCTGTCTTGGTTTTCTGGCTGGCTACACGTGGTTCTATTGTCCTCTCCCTTTTTGGTGTACAGACCCCCAAATATTCTAGCATTGAGCCTGTGTTCCCTGTTGGAGAATCAGACACCTTTCAGATCCCACCCCTCCAGGAGAGGGTCCTAAGTCACAGGAGTGTTTTGTTCCAGGCATGGGGAGGCAACAAGCCTTTGCTCAGAGCCAGCTCTGCCATAGGAAGCTGCAGGCCCTCAGAGTGGGAGCATCATTCACTTCTCTCTTCTCTGGCTAACATCTCCCTATTATTTTTACCAGGCCTGTAGGGGAGAGCAGGCATAAATAATGCCATCTGCCCCCTTAAGGAGCTCTTGGGTTCCTTGCCTACCTCAACTGTAACAAGTATAAGAATTTGTCAATGCCCTCATATACTGTCCGTCACTTTTCCATTGCTATGACAAAATGTCTGATATCCACAACTCAGAGGAAAAGAGGTTTGATTCACAGTTTCAGAGATTTCAGTCCATGGGCAATTGTCTCCAAGGTAGAAACATCACTGCAAAGGAAAACTGCTCAACCGATAGCATCTAGGAAGCAGAGAGCAGGCAGAAGGGCCTGAAAGGAAGAGGCTAGAGACCAGATATAGTTCCCAAGGTCACAGGTCCATTACTGCCCATATACACCTGGAAGTGTGCTTTCCAAATTTCCTACGCCTCTCTTGAGCCTATCAAGCTGGTAATCATACCTGCTTAATATATCTGATTCAAGACCACTGTGTTCATAGCGCTGTAATTTTTGATAGTCACTTATTTTCAAATTTCCCATCAAAGTGGAACTTTCTTAATATTTTTATCACATTATTTTATGCTTTCATAATTCATATGTACATTAAATACAATCACAGTATCATCATGGTAGCATCTGCCTTATTAGTCCTTTTAGTTTCTGAAAGCCTGAAACTCTGTATAAGAGAACTTACAAAAAGAACACAGGACTTACAAAGATGAGTAATATGGTTGGAATCAGCTCATCGTTATTTGTATCTTAATGTGGATTAGACATTAAAAATAGCAACATGACCTTGGATTAGACCTCCAACCAGCCATATGACAGTGCTCCAATCACATCTTCTGTCCCTATTTTCTTCCTCCAAATCTCTATGATTTCTTCTCCTCTTCCATCTTGGAGTTGGGCAGAAGGTGAGGAGCCTGGCCTTGTGTCATGGTAGGGGAGAGGGGGAGACCTGCAGGCCCCAGGGTAAAGATGGGCCTGAACACTCAAGGCTGTGAATGGAGGGAAGATTGCCAGAAGCAAGGGTTCCTGGGCAGCATTACAGAAGGATATTGAGTAATGGGCCTTGGACATGTAAGGAAGAGAAGTGGAGGGAAAATTGCTTGTGTATGTGCAATTATCCATAAAGGCAGACCTGGCCAGATGGAGTGGAAAGCCACATTGGAAGAGGTCACCGCAGGCACAGATCTGCTCAGCACTGTAGCAAATGCACCCCTGGCCCTCAGGTGTCTAAACTTGGAAGTGTTCCTGAACTCTCGGTCAGCAGCAAGACCCCCTGAGTCTGAATCTGGAATATGGGGCTTATTTCTGTGGGAAGGTGGGAGTACTGGCTAAGGCTCCCAAGGCTGATCCAGGTCCGGGCCTTCGTGAGGAACTTCCAGGACAGTTCTGCTTCCTGCAAGAGGAGCCAGTGCTAGCAGGAGTGGGGACCACACCTTTCCAATCAAGTCTGCGGGAAAGTGGAAATCGCTGTACCCTAATGAAATAGAGGTTCACTGGGGTCCTTAGCCACTTCCCTTCAAGATGAATTCTAGAAGATCCGGTGACAGATGAGACCCAACAAAGATGAATGTCTCTCAGAGATGTTCCAGAGATGCATTGATGATTGAAGAGATGGATAGAGAAATATATTTTGTGGAGTCCAATTGAGTAGACATGACCCAGTGGGAATTTTTCAGTCTCCCCTTAACACCCAGTCCATGTGGGCAAGGATACGGGCTTTCCTGTAATTACCAGCCTTCCTTATCTATTAACCCATCCTATTTGCTAACTGGATTGCTTGTGAAGGCCTCTTGTTTTAATTAGCATGTCTCAGATGAAGAGTAAACAAACATTCTAACAAACTATTATGACATAAAGTTGATTTTTCAGTTACTCAACTGCTACGCCGTGGATATGGTGAATTTAGAATTAAATGCCTCTCTCAGAAGCTTTAATGATCTCAGTCAAGAATGTTTTGATTAAATTAAAGCTATTGAGAATGTGTTTTTTGAAAGAGAATATGAACAAAACATGCAGGAGTGATCCAGGTTCTGGGCCCTAGATGCCTCTTGTTCCAAGGTGGGTCCCAGGAAAGGGGACAGTGGGATCACCTGGGAGAGACTGGGACACAATGATTTGGGCAAAGCCTGTTACATCTGCCATTGAAAGGACTCAGAAGGTTGGGATGTTCAGGTAGGATTCCCAGAACCAAACTGTCTTGGACTCCTATGCCAGTAATTTATCAAGGGTGTGCTGTTAGGGGGAATGTGAGGTTTTGGGTGAAGCAAGAGAGGGCCAGAGAAGAAGCTAGGCAGAGCTGTGCACCCCGCAGAGGTCTAGCCTCAGCCAGGGCCCACAAGGAGTTCTGGAACCCAAATGGCACCACAGAGCTGCTATCCTGCCTTTTTTACCCTTCATCAATTTGTCATTGGATGGGGATGCCCTCCTGAGAAAGGGTACAGCCTCCCATGGATTTTTAAGTAAATAAGAGGGTGACAATCTAAAGCATACAGAGGCTTTAGCAGACTGCCCTCTGGGTGCACCCCCCACCCTAGCCTGGAAAGGGTGCCCTGGATCCTCTACAGCAGTTGGCCACTACTGTGTACAGTGTGCTTTGGCAAGCATCCTTTGCATGCAATTGTAATTTTATTATTCCCACAGAACCACTCCTTTCATGGTCTCCAGAAGTCCAAGAATTAGAAGCAGAAATGGCCTACAATGTAGATCCTACATATATAGGTAAAGACCCTGAGGTCCAACAAGGTTAAGCAACACTCTGAGGTTGCCCAACACAGCTGAGCAGGTGTGGACATTGTGCCTGGGGCTGTGTATGTGCCTGTCAGGTTGTAATGGTTTGTGTCTAGATGTCCCCCAAAGCTTCATGCGGTCATAGGTGGGGCTTTTTCAGAGGTGGCTGAATCTAGGATATGTGATGCTTGGATCAAGGATGTGATGCTGGGATTGATTCCTGGTGTGATGCTAGGATCAAGAGTGGGAGCACTACTGCCCTAAGGGAGGGTGGCCTGGATAAGATATAAGAGACAGAAAGAGGGCTCAGGTCACTCACTTCTTGTTATTTCCAGATTATTTGCTGCTTCTGTCTGGCAAGAACTATTTCTCCTCCTAGATGCCCCTCTGCCATGCCACCCTGACTTGAAGCCAGCCAGCCATGGACTAAAACCTCTACAAACTGTGAGCCAAATAAACCTTTCCTCCTTTAACTTTGGGTGTTGGATATTTTGTCTCAGCAACAAGAAAAGTGACCTAGACGCTGGCCAATCCTTGCCCCAGATGAGCCTCTCAGCACATGTGACAGGACTCCGGGGGCTGTTCAGGCTGGAGATGGGGCCCGTTGGAGTCCTGGGTGAATTTGCTTATCACAGGGAACTTGGATCTATGAGTTTATGGTTGTCCTTCCAATGGTGGAGCAAGAGGACTTGAGGGTCTTTCAAAGAAGCCACAGATTTGGAGCATGAGCTTTCTCTTTTATTCCCCAAAGCCCTCTTCTCTGAGAAGAAAAGTGAGTAAAGTGTCACCCATCACAGTATAGGGATGAGCAAAGTGACATTCATCACAGCTTCTATGTTAGGGATCTACAGAGAAACAGGACAACAGGAGACATAGACTGATCAATCACTTGATTGAATGATGGATTGATAGATATAGATATACATTCAGATATGTGAGAGATTTACTATGGGCTTATTATAAGAATATTCATAATGTGCAGTATACAAGCTAGAAAGCTAAAGAAAACCAGTGTCAAAATTTAGTGCAAGGCCGAAGGCTTGAGAACTCCGACTTCCAGGAGGAGGACCAGATAGGTGTCCAAGCTGTAGGAAAGACAGCATGCATCCTTGCCTTCCATTTTCTAGTCTGACCTTCAGAGAATAAGATGGAGACTGCTTCCACTTGTAAGAGCAGATCTTCTGTACCGAGTTCCCTGATTCCAATGTGAATCTCTCCAGGGACACCTTACAGAGGCACCCAGAAAGAATGTTTTAGCAGCTCTTTGGGCACATCCTTTATCCCAGACAGGTGACACCTACAATTAACCACCACAGCGTCTCTTCTGCACTGAGGGGAACACACCCCACCTCATTCTAAAACTTTCCTGTAAGATGCTCCCTCTTTCACAGATGCTCTTCCTCCTCCTCCTCCTCCTCCTTTCAAAACTACCCTCTCCTTCCACAGCTATTCACATAGTTACACTTTCAGATATGCTCAAACATGACCAGAAAAGAGCTCATCTGACAGCCCAAGCCATCACCTGAGGTCTATGTCAGGGTCCACATACACACCTGGGTCCAGACCTTGTGTCCTTTGCTGAAGTTAATGGCCTTAAGTATACTATTCTGGGGAGATTGACTGTTAGACCCAGAAAACTTGAAAAGAAAACTTTAGTAAGATATAATTGACTTACAATAATAATGGTATAGTTTGATCTAAAATACCTCCAAAAGTCTCATGTGTTCAGAGGTGGGGGGTTTAGAGGGTGATTGGAATCATGGAGAGGGGTTATACTCATTGGTGGATTAATCCATTGATGAGTTCATAGATGAAAGTGCTGTTAGGAGGAGGGACCTGGGGGAGGAGGTGAGTCCTAAGGATGGGCCTTTGGAGGTATCTCCTGCTCCTGCTCTTTGCTCTTTCTGGCTGCCACTGGTTGAGCAGCTATCCTCTGCCACGCCTTTCCACCATTCAAAGCGATACCTTGGAGCCAGCTCACCATGGATTTAAACCTCTAAAACCATGAATCAAAAGAAACCTTTCTTCTTTTAAATTTGGGTTTCAGGAATTTTGTCCCAGTGACAGGAAAGTGACTGATGAAAGCTACATATTTAAAATGGGTAGTCTATTTGATGACTTTTGATGGTTACCTACCTACCCCTGTGAAACCATTTTCATAATCCTTACAAAAATTATCATGAGCTGGGTGTGGTGCTGCATGCCTGTAATCCCAGCACTCTGGGAGGCTGCAGTAGGAGGATGAAAAGTTTGAGCCAAGCTTGGGCAACTTAACCACTTAGGGAGACCCTGTCTCAAAATAAAAAATTAAAAAGGGCTGGGAATGTAGTTCAGTGTGAAGGCCCTGAGTTCAATACCCAGGATTTAAAAAAAGAATACATTGTCACATCCAAAAGTTGCCCCTTGGTAATCCCTCCTTCCTACTCCTTATTCCCCCACCCTAGGCAAACACTGATCTACTTTCCACCACTATAGATTAAATCGCATTTTCTAGAGTTTTATATAAACAAGATCTTATAGTTTATCCTCCTTTTTGTATGGATTTTTTCATTCATCATAATTATTTTAAGATTCACTCATGCTGTTACATATATTAATCATTTATTTTTATTTACTTCTGAGTCTCATTCCACTGTATGGATTTACTATAATTTCTTTATCTGTTCATCTGTTGGCTGACAATTGTATTATTTCAGTTTGAGGCTGTTACAGATAAAGTGCTAAGATTATTCACGTACACATCCTGGAGGAGTGGGCATATATTTCATTATTACTTGGTTAGTACTTATAAATAGAATGTCTGGATCACAGGGTAGATGTACACATAACTTTTTAGGAACTGTCTCAGCTCTTTTGCAAAGGAGTTAACATTTTGTAATCCCACCAGCAGGTTATGATAGTTTCAGTTCCTCCACAGTTGGTTATGATCAGTTTGTGTTTATTTCAGTCATTCCAGTAGGTGTAGTGGCATCTTACAGTTTCAGCTTCTTCTTCCCTAATATGTTAAGTACAGTATCTTTTTATATGCCTTTTGTGTTATCTATATGTCTTCTCTGGGGAAATGTCTGTTGAAATATTCTGTCCATTTTTAGCATGTTGTTTTTTTATTGCTAAATTTTATGAGTTCTTTATATGTGCTGAATACAAGTCTTTTATCAGGTTATATTTTGCAAAAGTTTTCTATCAGCCCGTGGAGTCCCCTTTTTATTCTTTTAACAGTAGTTTGAAGAACAGAAATTAATTCGGATGAAATGGAAGTTATTGGTTCATTCTTCTGTGAATTGTGCTTAATGCAAAGTCACAAAGATTTTCTCATATGTGTTCCTCTAGAGATTTTATAGTTTTACATTTAACATGTAGGGCTATGCTTCATTTTAAGTTAATTTGTCATGTGATATGTGAGATATGGTTTCAAGTTCATTTTCTTGCGTATGAATATATAGTTGTTCTAATTCTATTTGTTGAAAATGCTATTCTTCCTTTTTCTCCCTTGCAAAATAAAATTATGTGAAATATGTAAATCCATATATACATATGACTTTATATCTGGATTCTCTTTTCTATTCTCTCCATATATTTGTCTATTCTTATGACAATACTATGTTGTTTTGATTAATATAGCTTTATAATACTTCTTAAAATTGGTATTCACTTTTCACTTTGCAGCTTTCTTCTTCTTTTGCAGAATTATTTTTGTCTATTCTTGGACCTTTGTATTTCTACATGGATTTTGGAATTGGCTTGTCAATTTCTACATACAGCTTGCTAAGATTTTGATTGATTGAGACATTAAATCAACTTGGGAAGAATTGACGTTTTAATAACATCAAGTCTTACAACCTGTGAATAGTTTGTATCTCTTCATTTATTTAGGTCTTCTTTAATTTCTGTCACAATATTTTGTTGTCAACATGCAAACCTTTCACATTTACTGTCAAATTTATCCCTATTTCATATTTTTGGTGCTATTGTAAGTTATAGCTTGAAATCACAATTTCCATTGTTCATTGTTAATATGTAGAGATAGTTCTCGCTTTCATATTGCTCTTGTACCCTGAAACCTTGTTTATTAGTTTTTTGGTAGATTCCATCAGATTTGCTATGTAAATGATCTTGTCATTTGTAATCAGTTTGAGCTTTTCCTTTCCAGTCTAGATGCCCACTAGATTTTATGCTTCATGAGAGCAGGCATTGTTCACAGCTTTTCATATTATCCTAGAACAGAGGTGGCAAACCTATGACACATGTGCCACAGCAGGCACACAGAGTCCTCTCTGTTGGCACACGAGCCAAGTTGCCCCGGAAACTGAGCATCGGGTGAAAGTTGTTTTTTCTAAACTAAAACTTCAATATTCAGGTTTAATTGCAGTGTTGGCACTTTGCAATAAATAAGTGGGTTTGGGGTTGCAGTTTGGGCACTTCATCTCTAAAAGGTTTGCCATCACTGGCTGAGAGCATAGCAGACACTAGTCACACGGTGGGGATAATATTTGTTGATCACTCAAAGAAGCAGAGACTATCTCTCCCTATACCTTTTAAGCAAGCTTTAATAACTTTAATGTTATCTACTTGACACCAGAACAAGCAGTTGTGAAGTAAAAGTTTTGGAAAATAAGAATGAAAATTTGGCATAGTAAGAACAGATATCCATTTAGATATGTCATTTGAACCAGTTTAATTATCTATCTGTCTGTCTATCTGGTTTCCTATCAGTTTTTCATGAGGGAGATAGGGAAGGATTATATACCAATTCATGTCTACTTCCATATGTGTATGTACAGCCATGTCTCTATCTGGATTTCTGCCTAATGAGAGAGCCTAGGAAAAGGGTGTAACAAATGGCATTCACCAGGTTGCTCAGGCTAGATACTTAGAGTCTTCCTCTGTTACAGTTTGGATCTGAAACACAGTCCAAAGGCCATGAGCTAAAGGCTTGGTCTCCAGCTGGTGATGCTGCTTATTGGAAGTGGCGTAACCTTTAAGAGGCAGGGCCCAGTGGAAGGAAGTGAAGCCAAAGTGAACACCCTTGATGGGGATACTGAATCTCTGACCTCTCTTCTCTCCTGCTTCTCTTCTTTTCTTCTTCTCTTCCCTCCCCTCCCTTTCCTTTCTTCTTCTCTTCCTCCTCCTCCTCTTCCTTTGTCTTTTTCTTTTCTGTCATGAGATGAGCAGCTTTCCTCTGCCATCACATGTACTTCTACTGTGATGAGCTACCTCACCACCTCACCACAGGCACAAAAGCAACTAGGCTAAGTGACTATGGATTCAAACCGTGAATAAAAACAAAACTTTCCTTATGTCTCAGTCACTTTTCTATCACTGGGATAAAATACCCAACATCCACAACTTAAAAGATGAGAGGTTTATCTTGGCTCATGGTTTTTAGTGGCTTCAGTCCCTAACTGGCTGGTTCCACAACAGAAAGGTAGAAGGGTCTGGCAGAGAAAAGCTGCTCATAGCACTGTGGCCAGGAAATATAATGAAAGGAGGAGCCAGGAAGAGGGAATTACCCTTCCAGGTCATGCCCGCAGTAACACATCTCTAACCAAGCCCCACATCCTAGTAACACACTCAGCTGGTGAACTCATTAGTGGATGAATTCCCTGATGGGTGTGGCACCCCTATAATCCAAACACCTTCCAAAAGCCTTGTCTTTGAGCGCATGAGAGTTTGGGGGGACATTCTAGATCTAAGCCATTACACCTTATGAGTTGAGATTCTCAGGTATTTAGCCACAGCAATGGAAAGCTGACCAACACAGAAAGCCTTCATTCGCCTTTTCCCCTTAAACCCACACTCAGGATCATTTGCTAAGATAGGGAAAACAGAACAGATCAAGTTTTGAGAAAAGAAAGCAAGAATTAAGTTTTATACATGGCAAGTCTGAGGTACTAAGAGATATATAAAGAGATAGTTGGTCATAAAGATCTGACATTTAGGAGAGTGGAAACGGGACAGAAATTTGGAAGGAATCAGCACATGAAAATCATGGAATGTTATGAAATAATTTAGGGTGTGTATACAGGAGAAAGAAAGAGAATGTCCCTCAGTCCCTTGCCATGAAAAGGTTGGGAAGAAAGGGCCAGCAAAGGGAAGTTAGGCTTGGCCAATGCTGTAGGGGGAATGCAGTTCAGGTCTGTAATCCACAGGCAGGAAGAGCTGTAGAAGATGTCATCAATTCTTCCAATCACTGGGAAGGGGTTAAGACGCAGACAGACAGATGATCACTAGATTTGACAGCATGGGAACCCTAACAAGAGCAACTGTGGTGGTAGGAAGTAAGGTCACATGTCATTGATGGGCACAATGGATTCCTGACCTCTCTTCTCTTTCTCTCTTTGCTTCCTGGTTGCCAGGAGGTGAGTAGCTTTCCTCTTCTATGTGCTTCTATCATGATATTCTGTGTGACTACAGTTCCAGAGTTGGCTACATCTTGGAGAGTTTGACCTCTATGGATCACACAGCACAAATTCTTTGTAATTCCTTTCTCACAGAAAATGAATTCTAGCATATTGGAAACTGATATAGCATAGTCAGATAACTGGTTGATGGTCCACTCTTTGTGAGACTTACTCTATGTCGGTGGGGTTAGTTCACCTTCCCACAGCTTTTACATGACAAAATAAGAGCAATAAATGTCATTTGCACTATTTTCTTACACAAGGAGTGAGGAATGATAAGGAAAGCTAATATTGCAGAGTATTTATACGTAAGTGTTAACTTATTTAATCCTCCTAACTCCCAGAAGGTAAACTCTTACTGTCCCAGCTTGCAGACACAGATGCTAAAGCACAGAGAATTTCTGTGACTTGCTGTCTGGGGCTAGAATCCAAGCATCTACCTACAAGTCAGATTCCTAGTCAAATTGCAGTCTGTTGGGAGAGCAAACTTGAATGTGGATGTCAATTGGCAGCATAGCTCACATGCCTTAATGCCCACACAATTCTGCTCCAAGAAGATCTGGATAGATCTTATTTAAAAAAATAATGACAGCATCACATTTTCTGGGATTGTTTTTGCTTTTGATTTGAAATGGTGTGTGATCTAATTTAACATTTCATTTTTGTTTTCAATTAGCAAAACCTTATTACATGAATGCACTCTATGTTTGGCTCACAACTAGGTCCTGGGAACAAATTTTAAAAATGCTTTCATACCCTGAGATGCCTGCTGTCTAAAATTTGGGAAACTACGTAAATTATTTAAAGAGAAATGCTTTTTATTGCTGGTGATTCAGTGTCTCAAAGCTAGATATTGAAATGTGAAGATCACACCTCCAGAGACTTTTGGTGGTTAGCAAACTTCTCCTGTAAAGGGCTAAATAGTAAATATTTCAGACTTTGTGGGCCATACAGTCTCTGTCACAACTACTCAACCTTGCTGTTCTAGTGTGAAAGAAACCATAGACAATACATAAACAAACGAAGATGGCTGGGTTCCAATAAAACTTTATTTATGGACACTGAAATATAAATTTAATGTAATCTTTGCAAGCAACGAAATATTAATCTTTTTTTTCCCTCCCAACCATTTCAGAATGTAAAAACCATTCTTAGCTCAAGAGCCATATCAAAACAGGTGGCAGGCCAGATTTTGCCTGTGGGCTGTTATTTGTTGACCTGTGTCTTCGAGCCTAACAGTGATCAGGCTGGGGTTACCGAATGCAGACAAGTAGTGGGGGAAGCTGTGCCTCCAGGCAAACAAGGAAACATTGAGAATAGAGACTGGACACCCTTCTCCCAGAGTGGAGGGCTCTCAGCTGAGACTTCAGACTGTAAGCTTTTGTAAAAGTTGCAGTGGGTACAAGTCATTTCATTTCATATGTATTATTGGAACAAATCCAAGTTCCTCTCATCACTTACACTCAGAAATTCTGTAACAATTGGGACCCTTTCATATGCAAGTGACAACAATTTAATGCAAATTGGCTCAAAAGAAGAAAAAAGAATTTACCAGCTCACATACATGGAAAGTAGGGATGTTTGCATGGGCTCAGGTTTAGTTGGCTTTGGGGGACAGGATCTCACTATGCAGTTCAGGCTGGCCTTGAACTCCAACTCTTTCCATCTCTTCATTCTGTCTTTTTTGCCTTGATTTTATAGTACCATTGAGCTTACTGTGGACGCACAGCAATCAGTGGAAAGAAGGTTGGTGTGGTTTGGATGTGTCCCTTCCAAAATTCAGGTGTTGCTGATGTGACAGCATTGAGAGATGAGTCTTCAAGAAGCAATTGGGCCATGTGGGCTCCATTTTGTGGATAGATTTGGGTTGTTATACCAAGCACCTTGTGGACTGGGTTCACTCTTTTCCACTCTTCTGCCATGGGATGATGCAGCTTGAAGGCCCTCACCAGATACTCATCCATTAATCTTGGACTTCCCAGATTCCCAAACTGTGAGAAATAAATTTTTGCACTTTACAAATTACCCAGTCTCAGGTATTTTGTTATAGTAGCAGAAAATGGGCTGAGATAAGAGTTAGTTATCATCAAGAGTATTATCAAAGTCCTGCACCATAATCTCATTGGCCTGGCCAGGTGGCAGTCATATTTCTAAGCCAAACACTGAGGCTTAGAGGATGAAATGCCTGTTGGTTTCCATGTTCACACTCCCAATCTCCAGTAGAAAGAAGAGGAAGGTAAATTTCTCCTAACCATAGGGACCAATAGCAAAGAATTGGAGGCTCCCAAATGAACTTGAGGCTTTTTATCCAAAGAATATGAGATAGATACTGGTTGGCTGATAAAGAAACAGCAGACACTCATGACAAATGTTTTCTTGGGAGGGAGGATGTTCCAGGGGCAGCTAGATCCTGAAATTGGGCAAGGTCCATGGTTTATGTGAGTGGTTGAAGAGCGCCATGCACTTGAATTTCATGTGTTTGCTCTTGATACAGAGAACAGACCAAGAAGCTACATTTTTTTCAAACTCTTATTTGATTTTGCCACCATTGTGTATCATTCAAATATCATTCTTACCAAAAAATAGCCACTATGCACTCACAGAATAAAGGATGACCCAGCACAAGGAAGGACAACTGGCCCCTGCTGCAGGCTGGGTTCCTCGGGAGATAGGCTCTGAGATGGAGATGACTACAGAAAGTTCATTAGAAAATACTCCTGGGATCCAGCCCTGTGGGAATGGCAAGGAGGCAGGTGGAGCTGGGAAAAGAGTGAGCCTGCAGTGAGGGCTTAACGACCCCTTAGGCAACACTGGAAGGGCCTCAGAACTGTCCTGAGGTGGCCTCTGGATGGCTGCAAATGAGTTCCTCCCTGAATCTGCTTCCTGGAAGAGGGCACGGCCCATGCTAGGAAGCTCTTTTCAGTAGAGTTGTTTTCTAATGAGAGCTAAAAATGGAGGACTGTCACCTGAAGACCCTCCCAGCACCTAGGATGGGGCAGTCCATTCCTAAAGGGGCTGTTGACATGGTGGATGTCAGCTATGAGACACTGATGGCCACTCTCGCTTTGTATGGGACGCTGTAGCTAACAGTGAGATTGAATCAAGAGATGGAGAAATGTGGCATTCTTTCTTTCCTTTTCATAATCATTCTCGAGATATTTTTATTTGTGGTATAATTTACATAGAAGAAAGTGCAAAAATTTAATTGTGTAGCTCAGTGCAGTTTTCCATAATTATATACCTGTGATCTGCCACCCAGGCCAAGATAGAAAACATTTCAGCACTCCAGAAGGTTCTCTTGTGTCTCCTTCCAGACAGAAGAGCCCCAAAGATAACTGTTGTTTTGAACTTCATATAAATAAAATCACTCAAGCGAAGCACGTACTATTTGTGGAAGGTCTTCTCACTCATACGTTATGTTATAAATCATTTGTGTTATATGTTGTCTTAGTAATGCTATCTTTAGTACTGCTGTATAATATTTCCTTGTATGAATAAATTCTACTTTACCTTCTTGTTCTCCTGTTAATGGATATTTGGATCATCTTTGTTTTTTGCTATCATAATAAACAAAGATGTTAAGAGCAGTCTCGTGTGTATTTTTTGGTGAACACAAACATTCATTTCTATTGGGCTCAAATCTAAAAACAGAAATATTTTGGGTAGGGTATGTACTTGTTCAACATCAGTAGCTAATGTCCATTGATTTTCCAAAATGGTTGTGCCAACTTATTGCCCACCAGCAAAATATGAGTGTTCCTTTTACTCACAATTATGCCCAGAGCTTATTATGAGCATTGCTTCTGATGACATCACTTGAGTTCCTGGATCAAGTTGTGTTTGAAACTCAGTGACCCCTGAGTTTTTGAGTTAAGTCAGTAAGTATATGCACTTTTTTCTCTTCATCCAAATGGTGTTGGGGTCTACAATTAAAATTGCAAGTGTCCAGACTAACATTCCCGTGAAGCATTCTGTAGTCTGCTTTACTTCTGGCGTTTGGGAATCCCTGGTCCATATGGAGGACCTATGTCTTAGTCTGTTTGGGCCATTAGAACAAAGTACAGTACCAGAGACTTATTTCTCACAATTTTGGAGGGTGAAATTCCAAGATCAGTGTATCATCAGGGTCCCGACTCTGATGATGCCCTGTCATGTTGTAAAAGGCTGAAAGTAGAAAGAGAGCAAGAGAGGTTTCTTGGTCTTTTCCTTTTTGTAAGAGGAGTAATACCATTCATGAGGGGTTGTGTTAGCTTTTTGCTGCTATGACCAAAATCCTAAGAAAAGCAACTTAGAGAAGGAAATACTTTTTTTGACTCACAATTTCAGGAGTTCCAGTCTCTGGTCACTTGGCTTTTTTGCTTATAGACCTGGGGCAAGGCAGAATCATCATAGTGCAGAGGCATGGCAAAAGAAAGTTGCTCACCTCACAGCAGCCAGGGAGTAGAGAGAGATCGGAAGAGAGAGAGAGAGGAAAAGGCCAGTGACAAGGTAGAGTTCCCAAGGTCATGTCCTAATGATCCACTCCCTTCAACTTCACCCCACTCCCTGTTTGTGTCACCTCCCGATAATGCCCTCAAGTTATGATCATAGCAGTGGATTAATCCACCGAAGATAGAGTCCTCATGGACCAACCACTTCCCCAAATTTCATTAGCAACAAAGCCTTCAACACAGTGAGCTTTTTGGCAGATATATCATAACCTGAATCACAACAGGCCTCTATTCTTATGACTTAATCACCTCCGAAAGACTCTACCTTCTGATAGCATTCCACTGGGGGATAGGATTTTTACATATAAATTTTAAGGAAACATGAACATTTAGTCCATAATAATAACTTTCTGTTAAAATTGGACAGGGATGCTATTGTAAGGGAAGATGAGAGATGGAGAAACTTAGGGGAAGTCATCCAAACTCTGAGAATAGAAGGCACAGGCTGAGTATCTCTTATATGAAATGATTGAAACTACAAGCGTTTCAGATTTCACATTTTTTAAATTTTGGAAATATATATAATGAAATATCTTGGGGAAGTGACCCAAGTCTCAGCACAAAATTCATTTGTGTTTCATATACCCCTGAAGACAATTTTATGCTAAATTTTTAATAATTTTGTGCATGAAGCAAATTTTCCATTTGTGGCATCATAGTAGCCTTCAAAATTTCAGAGTTTGGAATGTTTCAGACTTTCAGATTAGGATGCTCAGTCTGTATTAGATGTGTAGCTGCTATACATGGCTTGTGTCATACTGGGCTTAAGGTATCAGAAAGTTTGCACAACCAAGTGGATTAATTACCAAGGTCCTGTGGGGCTTCCCTATGGGCAATCAGAGAGCTTAAATGTGCAGGTTTAGCCAAGTGCAAAGCATGTTGAGAAGGAAGAGCAAGTTGGTTTTCTGCAGAGTGCTCTCTGCTTCGTAAGGGTCTACCTGTGAACTCACCTGGAGCAATGAGTCCCCTGAGGAGTGAAGAGCTGGCCAGGGACTGGCAAGGAGGCTGATTCATCAACACAGAGTGACATGCAGAGCCCAGCAGGATTCACACAAGTTGAGTATGTCAGATGGGAGAAGAAAAGGCAGCCCAGAAGAAGGAAGGAGAAATCTACAGCCCCAGAGGCCCATGAACTCAAGCAAGGTAAGCATCATCTTGCTGACTTACTCTGATGGGCCTGAGGGCCTGGAGCCCACCTCCCCTTCTTCTTCATGGGACAGAGAATACATCACTCAAAACAGTTCCTCAATCATCCCTCTCAGGGTTCTCAACAAAACCTGAAGAAGCAAGCAGATAATATGATTCCCAATTTACAGATGTAGAAACTGAGGCCCAGACAGGGAAAAGGAGGTCTTCAGACTCCATGTCCAGGGCACCATCCTTCTCAGATCTGGCTTTGAAAGTCTAGGGTCTTCTAGACTTGAAAGAGCGTTCTTTGTTCAGCCTCCTGAACCTGCTACAATTTGGAGAGGGAATGTTCCCCAAAGGCCCCTGTGGTAAAGGCTTGATCTCCAGCATGGCACAAATGAGAAATGGTGGAACCTTCAGGAGGGGGTGCTTACTGGAAGGTCTTCAGGTAATTGAACTGTGGGAGCCATGCCCCCTTCTCTTCTTCTTTCTTTTGTTCCCAGGTGCTCCCACAGTGATGCCCTGACACAGACCTAAAAGCAACAAGGCCAGCCAATCACGGACGGATGGCTGTAAAAAAAACCTTTTGATTTTATAAATTGATTGTATCAGATGTTTCTTATAGGATGGGAAACTGACTAACATAAACCCTTAGGGACCCAACAGGCTGGGAGAAGACAAGATCTTTAGTGCTATCAGGAGCACATTTGGTGATGTGGAAACTGGAAGCAAGCCCAGGTGGATGGGCAAGTTGGACTCCCAGGCCTTTAGCAGAACCTGAAGTCTGGGGAGAAAGAGAAGCTTCTGAGCAGACAGAAGGCCTAGAACAGTGGTAGCAAACCTAGGGCTCGCATACTGCAGTGGGCTGTTAGTTATCAGTCAGTGCTCTAAAAGGTTCGTCATCACTGGCTTACAGTGTTTTGTTATGGTCTGGATGTATGTCCTCCAAGGATCATGTATGGGGACTTGGTCCCCAGTGAAGCAGTGTTTAGAAATGATTGGATCATGTGGGCTCTAAATACATCAATGGATTAATCCATTAAGGAGTTCATAACTCAATGGGCTTATTAGGAGTTGGAGCCTAATTAGATGAAGCAGCTCACTGGAGGCATGGTCTTGAAGGCTGCATTTTGTCTGTAGCCTCTTCCTCTTCACTGAGTTTCACTCCTCTCTCCCTCCCTCCCTCCCTCCCTCCCTCTCTCTCTGTCTCTGTCTCTGTCTCTCTCCCTCTACCTCTCCCTCTCAGCTGCCATGAAGCAAACGACATTCTTCTGCCATGTTTTTCAGCCATGATGTTTCTTATTTCTGACTCACCAAAGGTCTAAAAGCAATGGAGCCCCCATGGAATGAAACTTCTGAAATGGTGAGCCAAAATAAAATCCTCCTCTAAACTGAATTTCTCCTTTCTTGGGTATTTTGTCACAGCAACAGAAAGTTAGCTAGCACATGTCCCAAGTCTGCTCCATAACAGACCATTTGGGGTGAGCCCTGGGGCATGTGGGGGCCCCTACCACAGCCAGGTGCAGTCTAATACTAAGCTGAGAAGACACAAAGCACAGGGCCAGTGCTTGGGTCTCCTGGAGCTGTGGCCAGGGCTGCCTAGAAAGCTCTCTGCTCACCTTGGAGCCGGTGGACTTCAGATCTTGAAGCTTAGAGCCCTGTGGGGGCAAAAGAGACCATTTGCCCCAACATTTCCCAGACTCTCTAACGGGTTGGTGAGCATGAGCAGGAAGGAGTGACAGTATTGGTGAGGAATGAAATTGCAGTGGCTGTGCAATGCTATAAATATTTGGTTTGAAACAGCAGAGACATTCAAGATAAAAGTTAAATAGAAATAAAAGCAGTCAGATGTTTATTATATGTTGCCATAAAATTCAAGAGCAGCCTAAAAAGGCAGATCAGGATTTGTTTAACAAATAAGAGAGGAGAATGGAGGTGATAGAGGCTTGCTGGAGGAAGGGAGGGCTTGCTCTCATTTGGACAGTGACACAAGCACAGCCAGCATGATCAGCCCTCATGCCTGGAGGATAAGTGTCAGCAGGTGGGTGAGGACCCAGGGGCCTCCCCCTAGGTCTCAAGGCCTTAAGGTGATCCACAAGTCCCTTACATCTCTGGCTTCCCTGCCCATTGTGGAGCAGCAGGCTGGGATCCTCTTGGGTTTCCAGACTCCACCACCCCTGGGAGCCTAGAAGAAACACAGAGAACAGGGGCTCTACCACCTCCTCACCAGCCCACCCCTCAGGACACCATCAGATTGTAGGCAGCTCTCAAGAGAGGGCTGGGTCCACAGAGAGAATCATAAAATAATATAGCTGGACAGGACCTGAGAGAGCTCAATGCTGGTCCAGGAGGTGGGAAAATTTTTCTACAAAGGTCAGATGGTACATATTTTCCTGTGTGGGGGCCAAGGTATGTCAGTTGGGACTGATGCTGCTGTAACATGAAGGGAGCTATGGGCAAAATATATACAAATGGGCAAAGCTATGTTGCAATAAAGCTTTATTCAGAAAAGCAGGTAGTCAACCAGATTTGGCATATTGGCCAAAATTTTCCAGCTTCTGTTCTAGTCTAATCATCCTTTTAGAAAAAAGGGAGACTCAGTGAGGCAAAGAATCCTTTCCAAAGTGTCTCAGCTAGGAAGTGGTGGAGCTGGAAGAAGGACCTGAGGACTCCTGGAGCTCATTCAGTGTAACTTCCATGACATCAGTTGTATCACATCTGAAGAGAGACATTGGCCGTCCTTCTTCCTTAGCATCAGTCTGTGCCTGGCTTGATATTAAGCCAAACGTAGGAAGGAATGGAATAGACAAAGAAAGACGGAGCTTGTCTAATTGAAAATGAAATGTGGAGTTGCTCTCTGCTGTATTTTTATGGCAAACTATGAAAAGTATGGTTCCAGGGGACTCTATCTCTGGTAATAGTCTTAGTGTGATAACGATGGTAAGGAGAATCTGTATTTGGAGCACAGTGACCACAATGTCATGCAAATTTCACTAATCAGGGAAGTGCAGTATCCCTAGCAACTTGGTAAAAGTTGACCGTGTTGCTGTGGGCCATGGTCTTGGTTTCATGTGAAGATGAATACAGATCCCGGAGTTATGGAGCCACAAGTGCAGGAACATCTGGAGCCACAGGGAGATTGAAGAGGCAGGAAAAATTCTCTCCTAGCGTCTTTGAGGGGAGCATCGGCCTGCAAACACAGCCTTGAGATCTGTGACACCATAATTTTTGTTATTTTAAGCCACCAGAGTTATAGGAATTTGTTACAGCAACCACAGGGAATTAATTCGCAACCCAAATTTGGTAAAGGCACAGGCAGAGGAAAGCAAAGCTTCATGAGCAAAGAGCTGAGGCTTTTTTGGAAAAAACTCATGAGTACTTGGCTATCTACTACAAGAAAAGGAAGCTGAGGTATATGGTCTGATCAGTGGAGGCATCAAGGGTCTCAATCCAAAAAACACTGTGTCTCCACATGAAGGTTCTTCCCACAGTCTCCACAAAGAGCAGAAAAAGTGCAATTGAGCTGCTTCCAGAACTTCCAGTTTTCAGTTTGCAAAGAGGAGAATCCAAAGTCACATGAACTGGACCAGGGGGAGCCCAGATTGTTGTTTCTCATTCCAGAAAACCCCCAAAGCCTACTGTGGGCTCCTTCCAGCCAAGTGGCTCTCTGAGCACAGCAAAAGCCTAGGGCAAGACATTGGACACTGGTCCTAGAGCCTATGGCCAGTAATTCTCAAAACCCTTGGAAGAGGGGAAGAATGAAACCTTGTGCATTTCATGACAAGTACATGGAGCTAACTCAGGGAAACCTCAGAAGAAAATTTCTTAACTGAGAAATGGAGTCAAAACAGTTACTCAGTATCAATGGTGCAAGAGTTTCCCCTATTAATAGGCAATCTCTTCAATATCACCTCCTCTTGTCCCCTCAATTCCTACCTAGGCCTTTGGGGCATGTCCTCTGCTAGGAATCCTAAGTGACTCATCTCCTGTCCCTCAATTTCTCCATCCTTTAAACCTATTCCTAACCAGCATCTCCAGGAAATTCCAGGGAGGTCATTTCCTCCCTGCCCTGTAGAACTTCCCACCTCACACAGTTGACCCTCTGTCCTGGCATCTTCAGACTTTCCTACCACAGCCTGATGAGGGCCTCTTTGCTAAAACCAGATTAGAATCACTCTGGGGTCAGGGTTTGAGATACAATTGTATCTCTGTCCCTGCAAAACACAGCCGAGGGTTGGGCACATAAAGGCTAGATTAAAATGTTATTCATTCAACTTCATCCTGACTCTGTTCTGGTGCTGGGTGGCAGACATTGATGGGGAAATCCAAGCCCTACCCTCAAAAGTCAGTGGAGTGAAGCCAGTAAGTAGGAACATGATAGGAGGAAGAAGGGGCTTGGAGGTTGTCTTAGTAACTTTCTCATTGCTGGGCAAAATACTCAACACCCACAACTTAAAGGAGGAGAGAGGTTTATTTTGGTTCACATTTATTGTCCATGGTTGGCTGGCTCCAAGGCAGAAAATGCATGGTGAAAGGGTCTGGTGATGGAAAGCTACTGACATCATGGTGGTCAGGAAGCAGGAAGAAAGAGAACAGGACCCAGAGAGGGAGATACACTCTTCCAGGTCATATCTCCAAGTGACCTGCCTCTTTTGACCAGGCCCCACCTTTCAACAGCATACTCAGCCTCTGAACTCATCAGGAGGTGAATCCACTGGTAATTATACACCCCCATGATCCTACCACCCTCCAAAAGCTCTTGCCTCTGAGCACATGAGGTTTTGGGGAGGGCATTCCAGACTCAAATCACTGGAAAGGCCCTTTAATGTAAGGTGGTTGGACATTGTGTCTTTGAGGATATGGCAGGTACTTTGAGATCCAAGCTAAGAAAGGACCCTTTGGTTTGGGCATAAGGCATGTTCCAAGAAGAAAGAGCAAGTACAAAGCCTGGAAAATGGAGGAGCTCGGTGGGTCCCAGGTCCAGCAGGAAGGTGAGAGCTGAGCCCAGTGAGGCAGGAGCCAGAGGGCCAGGCAAGGCTATGGAAACTGACTGGATTCACAGTGAGCTAATGGAAACATAATCTGGACTTGCTATGTTTTGACTCATAGGTTCTTTACTTTATGACAGTGCAAAAGAAATAGGCATCCAGTGGAAACTATACATGTTTTAAATTTGGGTTTAGATCTTTTACCAGACTAGAGATATGTGGTCCAATATTGCCTTGCCATGCTGGGCAGTGCCGGCAAGAGCCACTCCAACTTAGCCATGCAATCATGAAGGGAAACTAAACTCAATTGATATTGTACTGTGTAATCAGCATTTTTGGATACAAGTATTCTGTAAATTACATGAGCCATTCAAACATTTTATTATAAAATCAGCTTTGTGCTAGATGATTTTGCCCCATGGTAAGTTAATGTGAGTTGAATATGTTTAAGGTGGGCTAGGCTAAGCCATGATGTTTGGGAGGCTAGGCGTATTAAATACATTTTAAACTTTTGCTATTTTCAATTTATAGTGGGTATATTGGGATGTCACCCCATCACAAGTGAAGGAGCATATGCTGGAGGCTTGAGGTGAGGGAACACAACACAAAACTGTTTGCATGTCGAAGACATTTTAGCTACCACAGGGCAGAGTAAAGACTACGGAGAGGCCAGTAGGTAAGATCGCTCCAGAAGACACCCGGTGACAGACTGGAAGCTGGAGCAAGGCTGGTGGCCACTGTGGGGCAGAGGATGAATTTAGGTATGTTATTGGGTTGATCTTCATAAAAACCATGCAAATTGGCCTTTTGGGACATTGGTATCTCCTCTTTCTGTCCAATACCCTCTGCCGTCCATGCCTTGTATGATTTCTCACCCTTCCTTAAAAAAAAGGACAAGCTCCAGGACCATTTGTACCAGGCTTTTCTCTACCTGGAAGGTAATTTCAGCCTCCAGCCAACCCCAGAAACCCTTCCCATGGGAAGCTCAGTGTCTGCCGTTCAAGACTGCTGTCCCCTGCTGGCAGAAAATCCTCACTCCTCCTCTGTGGTGACGATCCACTGGGTGTCCAGGAGGTTCTGAATATAAATGAAATGGATGATCAAGCAACATTCGGAAAATATTTGTTGAGCACATACTGGACTAGCAGGATGCTAAGTTTTGGGGCACAAGAATGAAGAAAACTGGTCACCAGACCCAGTTTTTGATGCATTATCAGTGGTACAAATTTGAGCAAAGTGTTTGAACTTATCGATCTTTGGTGTCTTCATACACCAAATAGGGGCAGTAATAACTGGTTAATAGGATCCTCATAATAACAAAAGGAGAAAACATATGTGACCATACTCATTAGAAACAATGATAGCTGCTTATGCTGCAGTTGCTATGGGCCAGGCCTGAACTAAATGCTTCGCAAATTGGCTCCTTTTGTTCTTGCAGCAAGTCCATAAGGTGTGAGTTCTATTTTATAGATGAGTCTCCAAGAGATAAAGTTTCTTGACCAAATTCACATGGATGTCAGGTGGCCAGAATGGGATATGAATCAGACCTTTGCTACTGGGGACAGTGTTCTTAAGCACAATGGCCACTGTCTCCTAACCAAGGTATTTTAATTAGAGGCAGAGAAATATTTGTTGAATCTAACTTGACAGTTTTTAGTAGGTGGCTACTAAGGTGAATGAGAAAAGACCATTTGTTTTGAGAAATGTGTTACCATGCATGCTACGATTTGAATGTGTCCCCCACATTGTATGTGTTGGAAAATTGGCCTCAAATGCAGCAGTGTTAAGACAAGTTCATGGATTTATGAATGAATGTTTGTCATAAAAGTAGTTGGTTTTGGGGTTTTTTTTTTTGCAAGAGTGGCTCTCTCTGGCAGGCTTTCTCTGTCTTGCCATGTAGTGCCCTCTGCCATGTTATGATGAAGTATGAAAGCCCTCACCAGATACCAAGCACATGGTAATGCCACCCTGGGCCAAGATATAGACTTTCCAACTTCCAGAACTATAAGAACTACATTTCTTTTGAAAGTAAATTACTGCATCTCAGGTATTTTGTTATAGCACCAGAAAATGGATTAAGACAATGTATAATGTCATTTGCCAAGACAAATTCAAGCTGATAAATAAAGACACAAGTGCAAAGCATGGTGACATGAGAAAGAGCAATAGAGGAGAGAAGTGAAGGACAGCAGGAGCTGTCACCCCCAGCTTCATATCAGGGTTGGTTCGTGGCAAGCTGAGTCCAGCTGAATGACAAGGGAACTGGGCCAGATTCTCAGCTCCTGCCATCTGCCTGGAGGTCCCTGTGGAGCCCTGCATTCTCAAAATACCACAGTGGCAAGGCACTGAGGGATCAGAAAGCTGTCACCAAGAAATGGCTATAGGTCTAGGGTTAAGAGAGTGAAGAGAAACTCCAGCCTTGGAGATTGATTGACAGGAGACATTGCAAGGGTTGGAGGCTGATGGCCAGGGACTCAGCAGGACACAGCAGAGTGAAGGGAGGCTGGAGGAGGTATAAAGAGGGAGAGGAAGAGATGCAGACAGATTAACCTGGGAACAGAATTCAGGGTAGCACAATGGGAAAGAGGGCAGGCTGCAGAGGACATTAATAGCAGGAGCAGCCTCATGCATAGCCAATGCCCTTGTCCCCTGACAGTGTCTCACAGCATATCACAGAGATGAATGCAAACTGCCGCACACTATCCTGCAGCCCCACGATGGCAGGCTAGTGGGTGGCCACCCCATCACAGAAATGTTAAAGGCATAGTCTGGGAAAGGTTTTAATTTTTCTCTGCCATGCCAGCACTCAGATGGAAATGAAAGAACTTGCATCTGGTAATTAGGCACATACCAAGTCCAAATGTGTCAACTGCATTAGAACCCTTGGGTGCTGGGTAACCCCAACTGGGAGAAATTTCGACTTTAATCAAAAGATGCTTCCTTGCATGTAGAAAATGGACAGAACACAAACTTGACATTTAAGGAGAAAGCACCCTTTTCCCTTCAGAGAGATTAATTAATTCAGATAAGGTGTTGTGATTCAAATAGCCAACAGATTGCTCATAAATCAGACTTGTGGGAATCTTGTAATGTTGAAGTGGCCACCAGCACTACTGAAGGATGAGTTCTTCAAAAGTGGAATAACTCCAAAAAGCTAGGAATAAGTCTCACACCGGGTTCAAGACCAGCCTTTCTGAGGTGCAGGGCAGTAGCTCCCAAAGCCTGGGCTCTTCCTTCTTCTCTGTGCAGTGATGACAGCTTGCCTGCATTGAATCGAACATTAGCCTGACTCTCCTCATCCCTCAGCTTCTCCATGAGCTCCTCTCTGCACTGGAGCAGACTGGGTGAGGTCCCAAATCTTCAGGGTCTCTCCAGGGTCACATTTGCTACCTTATCCAGCCTTACCTACATGTCACGGAGGTTCCCAGAGGCACCTTCAGAGCAATCATTGACCACAAGGTTCACTTCCACTCAATCTGCAGGGGCTGACTTGATCAGTGGGGCTGCCTTCCATGGCTCACCTGGGGAGCAGGGGAAGAATGGAAAGCTGCCAGGGAGCACAGAGAGAACCAGCTTTACCTCTTGCTTTTTAAGCCAACCCTGGTCAGTTAGAAGATGGGTTTATTTTATGATTTCCCAGCCAGTCATTTCTGCTATTTTTTCTGAGGTGCCAGCTGAATTTTTTTTTAAAGTAATGTCACTGGCTGCTTTGCAGAGCAATATTTCTGAATTATTTCTCACTGGCTAAGCAAAGTGAAGATACTCTAACAACAAACTATTACAACCTTAAACTCCAATTCAAGGTAGTGTCAGAGCAAATCCTACATGGAACTTAATAAAGTGTCTTTTAGTTAACTTCCTCACAGAGTCCCTGTATTAGTCACTTTCCTGTCACTGGGACAAAATACTTGACACTGGCAACTTAAAGGAGGAGACATTTATTTGGGACACTTTCCAGTGGGCTCAATTCCAAATCTGCTGGCTCCAAGGCAGAAACCAAATGGTGGAAGGGCATGGTAGAGGACAGCTACTTATCCTATAGTAATCAAGAAGCACATCAAGAAAGGAGGGCTTGGAACAAGAATACACCCTTCTAGTGACATTCCACATGACCCACCTCCAAGAAGGTCTTACCTCCCAACAATACATGCAGCTACTGAATTCATCAATAGGTGAATTCACTGATGAGTATATCTGCTATAGTATCTTCAGGATCCAATAAACTTCCATGGACATGAAACGATTGTGGGATGCTTTTGATCCAGATAATAACAGTCCCTTTTTGCACAGAAGTCAGTCTAATAGTGGTCAGCTATGGCTTCCTCTATTAATTTCCTCTTCTAGAATCTTCTAAAATTATCCCTTTCCTTCCATCTGCATGTTTCCCATGGAGGCCACCATGTTCAGCGCACATAACATACACCCTGGCCGGTTTATTGGTTTAGTAAGGGACACATGATCAAGCTGGGTTAACCATGTACTTTCTTGAGAATCTTAAAGTGTACCTGAGAAACAGAGGCCAGTATTTTCTTTTTAAGTGGGGCTATAAGTTTTGAAACTCTGGTGGTCATGGGCACTTGCTTTGGTTTGCTTTAACCGCAAAGGAAAGTTAAGAGGCAGAAACAGGGAAGAGGGCTAGGAAAGGCACTTGCAGGAGGAGCAAAGAAGGGAGCCAAGAGCTATGGTGCATTTAAATCTCTAGGCCCTGTTGTTTGGGAAGTGCAACTGGACTCTGGTGGATAGTTCATTGTGGCTTTCCAACGTCCATCCTTATGGTGATACTTCCTCCTTTCTTGCGCTCTTGAATTGCAGCCCAAAGAAGTCTGATTCCCGAGAAACACTGACACCCTGGCCACGGTAGCTGGGATTTCCTCCTCTTCTCATCATCTGCTCTTTAATGTCTGGAGACCAAGAGAACCAGAGGAAAGAATGACAAAGTCACTAGATGCAAATGTCTCAGATCTCACTTCCAAATAATGCAAGTGCCTTCAATGAAACTCACGATTCCTGGATGCCAATTTAGCATTGTCCTTTGTACCAGAAGAAGAGCGGAGGTGGGGGTGGTCCATGTATTAAGAGACTTGGCTGGGAGAGTAAGAGTGATGGGATGTCAGAGCACTGTAAACCCATTAGATGTTGGCTGTAGTCGGGAAAAATGGACAGATTTCTGCTTCTGATTTTGACGGTTTTGAACTTTGAGTAGTATGAGACAGTGTCTCTTCCACCTTAAACGCTTTGAGGGGAAAATATAAAGAATGGGAGAACAGGAAAGGGGGATGGGGAAGGGGCAGGGAGAGGAAAGGAGGAGTGTGTTCCCTGGTAACTGCAAGTCCCTGATGTGCAGTCTTCTTCTGAGCCACATCCCGCATGGACTAGGCCACCCATCTAGACTCCGAGCAAGCGCGAATGTCCCCTCCCCAAACACTACTGCTTGCAGCTATGTGCAGTTTTCCAGGTCCTGCACAGAGGCCCCTGGGATAGCACCCCAGGATTTACTTCCAATCTGAGCCACTGCTGGGAGAAAACAAAAGCCTCATCTGAAGTCTCCGGGGCCTGCTGTCCTTCAGAAGCTGTCCCACAATGCCTCAGTACACTGGCAGCAGAGCTGACCAGCCTCTGCCGGACAACTGTCAGGTTGGTTGAAGGATATTAGAGGGAAGTTGATCGTGTGTCAACGCTCCTCAGCGCTTACTCACATCAGGGAGGTGATACAGCTGTCACTGTGGCCGACAAGGCGGCTAGCAGGACAGGCCACAGTCACCAACTCAGCTGTCCAATTAGATGCAAGGGCCTGACCCTCAGGTGCTCAGGAAGCAGGGAATGGGGGCCAACAGGGCAGCACTCTGGCCTTTCGGGGCCCAGAGCTGCCTCCCACATCTGCCTGCATCCTGTGCATAGATCAGGGGTGTGCGGCAGTCAGCCCAGCTATGCTGCCTGCACTTCTGTCTAACTCTCTCCATCTGCTTTCTTTGTCCTTTCTCCCTTCCCTCCCTCATTCTTTCTTCCTTCTTCCTCCCTGCTTCCCTCCCTCCTTTCCTTCCCTCCTCTTAGGGAGGGTTATGCAAGGAGAATATAAAGAGTGCCTAGAACTCATTTTGGGAGACAGTAGGAAATGTGTGAGGTTCGATTAGACACTGGAAGAAAAGCCAAATTGTGGCAAAGAACTCCTTATTGCTTTGTTCCAAATGCTTTTAAGAGCACTAGTGTGGGGTTTGATTAAGTAACATCATTAATTTGGAAACAATGGCCAGTGTAATAACATAGGAAAGTGTTGTTGAAAACACTGCTCTTCTGATTGAGGTCTTTCTCCTTGAAAAATTAAATAAGTAAAGGCATATGTGTTCCCTGAGTCAGAGCTGAGCAGTGTCTTGGGTATTTTGTGGAAGCAACAGCGTTTGTTTTGGAGGGGAGTAAATGGCAGGGCCTGGAGTTTAGCCAGGCCTTCTGCTGGCGATCCTTGCAATGGGCCACCCCTTGCTCTCTAGAACCAGGCCGACTTGTGGGTCCAGCCAGGTGTTTTGAAGGCCTTGGGAAACTCGCCTTTCTTTTTACTCAGAAGTATCTTGAAATAGGTATGAAAATGCTCATCATTTGCTTTATGCTTTGTGTTTGCTAAAGTTTTTCCAAAGACTTAGCTCCGTTTCTCATCATTAAAACCCTGGAGGGTGGTTTCCATCCCTCATTTCATAGAAGAGAGAATAAAGTACAGTCCTAGTCCTCCATAGCTATATGCTCCCCATCCTAACAACTCTTCACATATCATTTACATCGCATTGGGTATTATAAGTAATCTAGAGATGGTTTAAAGTGTATAGGAGGATTTCCATAGGTTATATGCAAATGCTCTGCCATTTTATATAAGAGATGTGAACATGTGCAGCTTGTAGTATCAGAGGGGACCGTAGAAAAAGTCTCCCATAGACTTCCAGGGACTGCATGGTTGGGATTGCTGCTTTACCCGGTGCGTGAGCCAGGAAGAGTCAGGGGCTGAATTTGAGCTCAGCCCTCTTGATTCCAAGTGTACTGGTTTTGATCCCAGAAAAAATTTAATATATTGAACTAGGCTTTAAAGGAGGGTTGTGGGTTGTCACTTATCTATTTCATTTTCTCATTTCCAACTTTGTGTCTACCCCACGACAGCTGCATATCTGGGAATGGTGTAAGGTAGCTAATGATCAAGTCTTCAGCTCATTCCTCCCTCTTGCACACAGCTCTTTGGAACCAACTCATTCATTTGTTCATGCCTCTCCTTACAAGACGGCTCTTGGCGGGGCTATTCTCCTGGAAGGTCCCCTTCTCAAGCTACTATCCCTGCTGTCTGTTCTTCCTCACCTTCCACCCAGCCCCAAGCCTCTCTTTCCTTTGAATTTCCATAACCTTGAATTTATACTTCTCTTTTACTACGTTCTACTTTTCCCCTAAGGTCACCACCATCATCATATGGAGGGCAAATCCTGTCACTGCCACTTACAGGTGAGTTAACTCAACCTTCAGATTCACATGTTACCAAGGGCCACTTCCCTAGGACTCATTAAGAGGGTTATTGAAGGTTAATGCAATTAAAACTTCATAAGAACAGATTAAGAACATACTAGAGTTTGCAGAGGACTCTTTTCTCGGATTTTGGAGGCAGTCTTGAGTCCTGGTGCACCTGTTCCCATGAAAACCCTAGGTGTCTCTTGCTGACTTTACAGAAGGATACTCCTTAGATTGTGAAATTCCAAATCTGCCACTCTTGCTTACTTAATTTATAAATTATATCAAACATGGTTCCATTATTACTTTGTTGTAGGTCACTGCTCAACCCTACTGTGTACAGAGGTATACATTTTCACTAACAGCATTATTGATCTCTAAATTAGAATTTTTTTAATTTAAATTGAAGGCATGTTTGCATTGTGGTTCAAATACAAATCATCTTTGGACCTAATGTTAAAACCGATTTATACATTACCCCAAAACTATTGAGCTTGTATAGCCATACTTCATGGGTGATGGCCTGTCAGAGAATTTGCTCTTTTTAAATGGCTTGCAACATATTACCAAGGTAAATGTAATGAAATTGCTGGGCTAGTGTTTAGTTTATGAGGCATTGTTTTATAAAATAAAACCAAGTGTGTATAAGATCATATTCATCTCCCATAGACTAAATAATACAAATTTATGTGTGTTGCAAACAACTTCCTGATTTTGTTGCTCTCTGCTTTTTTGTTATCACTTGGTCTTGCACTATAGAAAAATGGGAATGGTAGGGGTGAATGTGGAGCTGAGTCCCAGTGGACCATGGTGGGAAATGTTAAGAAACCTGCCTTCCACTTTGGATGACTTGGCTGCCTACTTACCAGGAACCTCCGTGCCCCTTTACAGCTTGCCTGGTGGAACCATTTTCCCATCACATCGCCACACCAGATTCTGGATCATTTCTCAGATCCCAGGCTGAAGATCCACATGAGGGAATGAATGAGCCACAGGCTCAGGGACCACCCACCACATCAGAGGCTGCACCATAAAAGTAGTCATAAATGTAGCTTGAATTTATCTGGAACCTTCTTCCCGAACATTTCCAGGACTGCTTTCAATTTTTTAGCTTCCTTAACCTCTCCAACCTCTGCTTAGGGGATCAAATGTGAAGCCTCCCCAGTTTGGTGCCATCTGTACTCTTTAGAAAGCTTCCCCCCCACACCCCATATTTAGATGCAGGTCTAGTTTAGGCGAGAATGGGCCCTCTGCTTGAGGGGCAGTCTGGTACCTACCCTAGCAGGGCTGGCTGACACAGTCTTCCACGGTAGAGAAACAAAGGTGAAAATCAGGAGGAGAAATGCAAAACAAAAAGAAAGAAATTTTGTCTTGCAAGCAGGATCTCTTGAAATAAAAAGGAAAAGGGGCAAAAAATAGATTCCTGGCATTGAAAATGCCTAATTGGCTTAATTTACTTGCTGTTACTTTAAAATATGCTCATTTTGGCCTTGACACCACTTCTTGATGTCCCTCCTGGACCCTGCATCAAATGCGACTCACAAACATGGGGGCTGTATTTTAAAGTGAAGCTTTGAAAAATTAACTGTTCTCCTTTTGCCCTTTCAACTCCCAGATGGCAAATCCCACCCTGATTAGCCAATTGATTTACTCCAAATGAAAACACGGACTTCGGCTCTCCCCACCCCCTCATTCAACTTCTGCAGGAGGGGAACCTGTAACAGCACCTGAGGGTGGGACTGAGCTTCCTCCCTAGAGGTTCTGTAGCCAGGTAAGGGAGGTGCTTTCCCACCCAGAGGACAAGGTCCCTTGGGATGCTCTGGAGAACATGCCAGGCTTTCTGCTAACAAATACCCCTGTATCACAATCTCCTCCCTCCTCGCAAGGGCCATAGCTTCTGTGTGGCAGATGCATCTTTTGTGGTGAGGTCCATGAAGTCCACTGCGCAGACGCAGGCATATAGGTGGCTGGTAGCATGCTCAGACCTGGGGTGCACAGGAGCATGGGGCAGTAGATTGGGCTGTGAAACACAGGATGTCCAGGGGTTACAGAAATCCTTCCACTTAAATTGTTAGGTGTTTTCCATGTTAGTGTCTAGTTTAAGAGATATTTGCCCCCCAACTCATACCTTTAGGGGACATGTCCCAAGAACTCCAGTGGGTACTTGGAAACTTGGATGATGTCTAACTCTATAAATACCATGGTTTCTCTATGATTCCTTCCTATGATACGGTTTAATTTATAAATTAGGCAAATAAATAATAACATAAGGAAATAGAAGAATTATAGCAATATATTATAGTGAATGTTACGTCAATATGATTTTCTCTCTCTCTCTTCTCTTTCTCTCTCTCCCACACCAGACATGGGTAGCATATACAGTGTAGATATGCTGGACATATATGATTCATGTCCCTGATAAAGCAAAATGGACAGTGCAAGATTTCATCATGCTATTCAGAATGGCAACTTAAAATTTAGGAATTTATTTTATTTTTGAAAAATTTCAGTAATTTTTTCAAGTAGTAATTTACCACAGGTAACTAAAACCGTGGATGAGAGGAGACTACTGTATGATGCTCTGGGTTTCACTGGATCCTAGAATTTCTGCTGACTTAAAGACCATTGAAGTCAAGTAAAGCAAAAGCAGACCATCAGCCTAGGAGGGTGCTAGGGAGAGTCTTGAGAAGCATCCAGAGAACTGGCTATGCTAGCCTTTCTCCTGGCTGGGCTGCAGGGAGCTTGAACTGTGTGTGAGAGGTCCCCTGGCATCTCACATGCTTTTTCCCCATCTGGATTTGGCCACGTCATCTCCCCTCCCTCAGGGCATCCCCCACACCAGCCCTGCCCTCCAAAGACCACTCATCCCTGAAACAAAAGGAGAGTGTGCATCTCCAAGGACAGGGTGAGGAGACCCTGATCAACTCCTCTAGAATGATCTCCTGTGTGCCCTGCCATGCTCTCCTTCCCCAGGTATTCTTGACAAGATAGCTGCTGTGTTTGTTTAGAAAAATACACACACACATATACACATATGTAATGTTATAATTATATTTGTTTATATATATGTATATGTATATATATAATGCTATAATTATTTTTGGTTTGTACCATAAACATCATGCGCGATTAATGTCCTGGCCCAGTAAACCATGTGAGCCGCATCACTGCCTGGTTTTCTGTGACTTATGTCTCAGGAGCTGGTGACTTTTGACAGTTGGGAGATGCAATGACTTGGAGAGTGTGGTCAGCAGCCCTCTGGACCTCAGACAAATGAGAAGGTGGTACTAGAGCTGGGCAGGGGACGGGGTACAGCTGAGGTGCCCAGCAGCAGAATCCAGGGGGTGTTCAGTCTCAGTTGTGGCCCTGCATGGTGTGGGGCTGGGAGGATGACAGCTGTGTCGAATGCACTCTCTGGGCACCTGCTGGCTACACCCTGTTCGTGGCTGTGTCCAAAGAACAGCTGCAGGCTGTTCCCTAAGTGCTGAACCGGTACTGGGCTCCCTTAGTGGCTCACTCTTCCCTTCATTCATCCCCTTAGTAGCTCTTGCTCTGATGGTTAATATGCATTTCTTTGTGCCTTTATTTGTTTAGTAGCTCAACCTTCCCTCTGGCCCATGAATGCTACAAAATCTGAGGCCTGGTCTGCTCTCTCCCATGTTGAGAAGGAATCCAGCCCCACTCAGATACTCACAGAATGAGTTAGTGATGCTAACAGCATGAAGTAATGAATACCAAAAAAGTAGAGAAGGGGCTGGGTCATGAAAGGCTGCTTCTGATCAGAGATCTGGTTTAACCCACACCAAAAGGGTCAGGATGGGCTTTGTGATTCCAAAGCCAAAGCCATGGAGGAGAATTGAAAAGCTGAGTCCCCCTAAAGGCTACTGGGCAGCTCAGGAAATCCAGAATCCGGGCCTGATTCAGAGCTCATGCTGTCAATAGCCCAGAATGGACCCCCAATGAGTTTGAGTTCACACTTTCCCATTTGCAGACACAGCCATGTTTGCTACTGTAAAGCTCGAGATTCCTCAGACCGTAACCGGTTGAAGATGAGGAGTCTGTGGTACCCCAGCTCTTGGCGAGAGCTGGCCAGCCCCATGAGGGGGGCACCCCACCCTCCCCCAGTGTGGTCTGCCTGTGGTTTTGCTGGCAAGCCACAGCAGACCCACAAATCAGCCTACACGGCTCTCCCTAACTTGCCTGCATTATGTTCATTTGCTGGGTGGTGATAAATATTAGAATAAAATAAACCAAAGATGGCTGGTGAGGCTCTGTTAGCTATCTTTATGGTTTCCCCAGCAGCTGAATGACAGCTCAGCTTGGGAGCAAACGGTCTCTTTCCACCAAGTAAATTTAGCCTTGGGAAAGATGAACATCAGCTAACTCCTGAGCTGGGATGGTCGGTGCCAGTCAGTAAATCAGTCAGATTTTAATTACTGGACGGATGACAGGGAGCAGTGACAGGTTGCAGTCCACGGGAGAGCATTCCTTCAAAGGCGCTTTAAAACCAGAGAGCACTTCAAGAGGAAGAACCAAGCTAACACAGCAGAGTCCCTGCTCTAGCAGAGGGTGGGGGTCGCTCCCAAACCTTTTAACCACTTCCTGCTTGGATGTGGCCCTGGCCAGGCAGGGAGGTCTTGGACCCATTACAGAAGTTTCCTTCCTTGCCTCTCTCTTTTAAATTTCCCCCTTGCTCTTCCGTCCTCTCAGGCCTGTGATTTTTAATAGGTTCCTACAGCTCTTTGCCTCAGCAGCTGTTTCGTGCCAAGAAAGCCATGGCAGATTTGTAAAGTGGCAAACCCTGCTAATTAGTTAGATGAAGTTGCCTTTCTGACAGTGGCCCTGGCGTTGAAGAAGGTGACATACCTTAAAGTGACTGCACCGGGGAGGCCTTTCCCATTGTTCTCATTGTGCGCTTCCCGACCTTATTACCGATTCCGTGATAATCATGCTTCCTTGGAAATCCCACTCTGCAGCTGCTCCTTCCAGGCCTGGTTCCTAGCAGAAAGTTCCCTGCCTGTGATGAACCCCCCTGGAGATGCTGTGACCTTCTCTGGGAATGCTGTGGCCCCCTAGCACCAGGGTGGTGGCAGAGGAGGGGTTAGGATGTGTGAACAACAATTCAGCTGGTACGAGGAGGGTGTATTTGAAAAATTTCTCTTCTTATAATAAAATTTTCAAGGCTGGGAAATATTAGAAAGAGTTAGGCTGGGTGTGGTATACACACCTGTAATCCCAACCCTCTGGGAGGTTGAGGCAGCGGGAGTGCAAGTTCAGGCTCAGCCTCAGCCACTCAATGATTTAGCAAGATTCTATTTCAAAATTAAAGAAAAATAAACTTAAAAGGGCTGGGGATGCACTTTAATGTAAAGACCCTGGGTTCAATCCCTAGTACAAGAAAGAAAGAAAGAAAGAAAGAAAGGGAGAGAGAGAGAGAGAGAGAGGAAGAAAGGAGAAAGACAGAAACAGTTGCTTATTACTGTTATCAGCTGTTCTATAATGTGCATAATTGTTTGTGCTATACTTTCATATGACTGGCAGCACAGTAGGTTAGTTTGGATCAGCACTGCCACACAAGTACATTGTGCTGTGACATTGGTGACAGCTCTCATTAGGCAATAGGAACTGTTTGGCTGTATCACAGTCTTGCAGCCCACCCTCAAGTATATAGTCCACCATTGACTGAAACATCCCTATTTAGCGTATAAGTGTAGTTCTGTGTGAATCAGCCAGCTGCAATAATATTCTGTGGCAAATAACTCTGTACTTTAATGGCTTACAACAGTCAACATCCTGGGCCTCCAGGTCTGAATTTTACCCCAGGCCATAGGTCTGAATTGGGTCTGCTCCATATGCTTCATTTCCAGGGACAAGGCTGAAGGGACAGTGTCTACCTGAGGCATATCCCTGTCCTGGCAGACTGCAGGAGGGCTAAAGGACAAGCCAAATGACGCAAACGTGTTCAAAGCCAGTGGTTATTTCACATCCACTCAGCATTCATTAACCAAAGCCATCCTATGGCTAAGACCAAAGTCAATGGGGCACCTACTCAATTGGGAGGGATAGCAAAGTCACATTGTAAAAGGTGTGGCTATAAAACCCCATTACAAGGAGGGAGAAGGAATGGGAAATAACAATCCAACCTATCCCAAGTTTACCTTTTCCTACCACAACAGCCTAAAATAAGGCAAATACAACAAATTCTTTCTTTTTTGAAAACAATCACCACCGAGAAAAATCTCTAAAGCCTTTAGCAGGAGGGCTGGGTCCCTTCCTTTGGCGCCTAGCCTGTATTCCTAGTCTTGACTGACCTTTCTTTGAATACCTCCTATGTTATCCTCCATCTGATCTAGAAACTCCCTTACCTGGCCTTACCTTCACCAACTGAGAGATAGCAAGGTCTGGCCATTCCTTCTAGAAAACACTTGGTCAGAGGTTTACAACATCTCGGGTACCTAAGCCTATAGATTTCTCTGACTGAATTAAATTTTGACTAGAGTCACATGAGTATATTTCCAGACCTGTTTACACTTTGTTGACTTATAATTGATGCAATTTAATAAATTGTGCTAATTGATTAAGAGAGGAAATACATTTTTTTCTTTTTTTTTCATTAAGCTTATTGGTTCATTTCAGTTATAAAATACAGTTACATTGATTCATTGGGATCTTGTACTTTTAGATGATGCATCTTAGTTCTTATTTTTTCCCCATTTCCTTGCCCTCCCTTCACCCCCTCCACCCTTCCCTATTTACAGAGACTTTGTTTCCATTTTTGCCTTTTCTCATATTTTTTCTCTTCCCTTCTTTCCTTTCCCCTACCCTTCCCACTTCCCCAACTCCTTTAGACCTTTTCTTCCTATTCCAAATTATCAATTATATCATTTGAACCTTATTTACACTTTTAGTATTTCACACCAGAGAAACTATTTGTTATTTACACATGTGTGTCCTATTTATTTCACTTAAGAGTATGGCCTCAATGTGCATCCATTTAGCTATAAATGTCTCTAGTTTCTCATTCTTTATGGCTGAGTAGTACTCCGTTTTATAGAAAATCCACATCTTCTTTATCCAGTCTCCAGGTGATGGGCACTTGGGCTGTTTCCAAGCTCTAGCTATTACAAACTGTGCCGCTATAAACATGGGTGCACATGTATCGCTGTGGTATGATTGTTTTAATTCTTTTGGAAAGATACCCAGCAGGGGAATAGCTAGGTCAAACGGGACCTAGAAATACATTTTTTTCTACAAGAGAGCTAAATTGAAAGCTTTTGAAAGACTTAAAAGGTATGGATTCCTTATTGATAAAAGTTCTTGCTTGCTTGAGAAACTATAGCACATATGTGAGGAAAGATGTCATGAAGGTAGAGAAATATTTCATACTTTAGGGATTGCCCAAGTGTTTCCCCACTTTTGAGAGCTGAGTTAGTAGGTGTGAGTAGAATGTCCCAATCTGGCCCATTCTAAAAGGGTGACACAGGTCCCACTTGCTGATTTTTCACCAATCCAAGGGTTGGGACTTTCCTTTATACATTTTTCCTCATCAACATGGTCTTTGTTTCTGTCCCGGCTCACAGAGGAAGATTTGTTGACTGTAGCAGCAGTGGGGGAGTCTATAGAGTTCATAGGAGCGGGGCCCACTATGTCTTCTGTGTTGTCCCATTTTGTTTGCATTGCAGTGGCCCTCCAGGACCTGGGGATGGCCAGACCCACCTGGGCCAAGGGACGTGTGCACCTGGAGAGGGCGCTTGTATTTCTTTCTCCAGCTGTGAGCCCCGTGACTTCATCCCGAGCCATCAGTCACAGATGGGCTCTGCTTCCTGTGATGCCTCTGCCTACCCAGAAAGCCCAGGCCAGAAATAACAACTGGGCCTTAGGGAGGCTCCAGTGTGGAGCCCGTGGCCCTGTGTGAGAATTGAGATGTGATAAACACATCTGCATCTTCTTCTCAGAGATACTGCCCCATGTCTGCAAATGAATTTCTCCTCCCAGAGGGGAGCCCTGCAATGCACTTGAACTCTGATTTGTTTTCAGCACTTTACACTCTGCTTCAAGAATAATTTTAATATCCAGACTTCTGTTGGGAGAATGTTGTAATGGAAATACAGTATTTTCCAAGGATTAAACAGAACCATCTACAGTGAATGGAGGCCGCTCCCTGGTCTCTGCACAATTGTAAATATAATTTTTAATGAAATAAGGTATAATACAAATGATTATTTATGCCTCATTCCTCTATTCCAAGTAGAGAAAAACCTACCCAGTGTTTCTGCTTTTCTCATTTCCTAATTCTTAAAGTAATTTAACGAAAACAAACAAGTAAACTGAAGGGAATGGTAAAATAATCGGTAAGTCTCGAAAGAGAACAGCAGTTTCTCAGCTTTTAGATTAATTCATTTTGTTCAATGCAGATGTGTTAAATCTATTCATATCCACATATTCGAGATGAGTTATTTCACTACATTGTTGTGCTGTATAAAATGAGTTATTTTGGTGAATTAAATGCTGGGGTGTAATTTTCAAAGGAAACAGAGGTTTGCAAATGCAAAGCAATGTGTGTCAGTGTTTCAATGTGATTATTAAATATTACAGGAAATACATCACCCAATCTTTATCCTTTTTCTTTTTGTCTTTTAAAAAAATGTATAGCAGTTGTGGTGCAAATGGATATTGCAACGTCAAAGAAAATGCCCCTCTTGCCTTTCATGGACTTGCATCCCCCCGAGAGGGTATATATATTCTCTTTTGCTATTCACCGTCGGACTAGTTCAAACAACAGACTGTTTCACTCTAGCATCTCAGAGCCCTTTCTAACAACTGTGAGTGGATGAGGAAGGGAGGCAGATAAATCCCATGGATAAAACAATTTCTACAGAGTATTCACTTTGCCAAAATGGTGGCTCAGAGAAAGTTAAACTAGTTGATTAGTGTATTTGGTGAGGCTTGATTGAGTGTTTCTTGACTTTTTGAATGCTTTGCCTAGAATGGAAAATGAGTTCGGTGACTATAAGCCCAGAAAAGAAATAGGTGGAGATTTGTCTCTCTAGTAGGTAGCCTAAGTCAGACCCTGGGCAACCACCACTGGAATGATCATGCAGAATCCAGCATTCCAGGCCACGATGTATAATTGGCAGCAAACCAAAATCCTTCCCTGCCCTGAACAAGCTCAGTGTGCTCACCTCCACTACAGAAGTCCTTAAAATATTTGTACTGCTTATGCAGTCAGCTCACTGCATCCACAGGTTCTGGATCCATAATTTAACCAACTATGGATGGAAAATATTTGATAAAAAGTTACATCGGTGCTGACATGTACCATGGAATGTTTGGGTTTGAACTGAACATGTACATATTATTTTCTTATCATTATCCCTAAATAATATAGTACAGCAACCATTACATAACATTTACATTTTACTAGGTCTCATAAGTAACTTAAAGATCATTTAAAGTATATGAGAGGATGTGCATAGGTTATATGTAAATACTGCACCATGTTATGTAAGAAACATGAGCATCTGAGGATTCTGGTATTTGTGGGAATTCACTTTGTGTGTGGGTGGGTAGTACTTGGCATTGAACCCAGGGCCATTGCACGGAACTATATCGCTAGCCCTTTTTTCTTTTTTATTGTGAGCCAGATCTCACTATGAGACTAAGTCGCCCAAACTGGAATCTAAGTTCCCCAAGCTGCCAATCTTCCTGCCTTAGCCTCCCAAAGTGCTGGATGTGGGGCTTCTGGAAACCATCCGCCAGGGTACTGAGAAGGAAGGATGACCCAAATATGGCAGCTTCCTTTGGAATCAGTTGTGGTTTGGGGACCCAGCACCCCGCCTTGCTTTCTGTTACCGATTGTGCTAGTTTCCACCATGATCATAGAAGAGCCAATTCGCCAGCAGGAGAAATGAGAATACAGTCTAAACTTTGTCCTAGGGAAGGAGCACTGGAGTTGAGGGGACAGAGTCTTCTCCTTGGTAGTCACAGCACACTCTGCAGAGCTCTGGCCTCCACAGGAGGGAGTCGGAATGCTCATGAGGATTTTAAACTAAATATGGCTGGTACTGCATGAACATCTCTTCGAATTTCAGGTCAGAATAACAAAAAGCTAGAAATATTCCATTAAAAACAAAGCCTTAGATTTTCCCCATTTGCTTTCGCATTCGCCTGCAGATTGGACGTAAGGAGGAAAAGAGGATGGAGTGAACCTTGGAAATGGGGGAGAGAGAAAGAACTATGGCGGTGAGAAAGGAAAGCACTTGGTGGTGGCGGTGGTGTCGATGCCCAGCTCCCTCATCCAGCAGACAAAACACTGAAACCACAGCAAAGGGAGGAAGGGAGTTACAGCTTAAGAGACATTATTACCAAGAATAATTTTTAATTTTTATAAAACATACAAAACTATTCTTGGCAGAAAAAAGATATATGAGACCCGAATGCATGATTTAAGAGCAGCGCCCTCTCCTTGGCTTGTTGTATTTATTCTTTGACGAATTACCAAAAAAGGGGGGTGGGAAGCCAAGGCAGTTTTATGTTGTGGTTCTCTTTTCCTCTCATCTAAGTGGGAGCTTGAGTGATTTGGCGGCTGGATCTGGGAACCTGCCTGCCAAACTCCACCTGCTGAAGGGACTCGCTCCAGCTGTTTCGAAGAGCTCCTCTTCTGCACAGGTTTATCAGGGAAAAGAGAGCTAATAAAAAAACATGATGAATCAGGAAGCGGAGGAGAGCTGAGGAGCTTGCTATAATGAGCCTCCTGCTCTGGAGCCCAGCCCAGCTCTGCCCAAGCACCCACCTGGTTGTGAGCTTAAGGAGGGTCCTGTCGGGCCATTAAGGCTGGCTTGAGCTCCTGTTGCTTCCTAGCAGGTGGTATCTCTGAGTCACTGAAGAGATTCATTGAGACTACAGGGAGGAGTAACATTAAGGGTATGAGCAATTCTGTGTGTGTGTGTGTGTGTTACTAGGATTGAACTCCAGGGCCTTTGCATTGAGCTACATCCCTAGCCCTTTTTTATTACTGTCATTTTATTTTGAGGCACAGCCTCACCAAATTACCCATGCTAGACTTGAACTTTCAATCAGGAAGGTGCCACCACAATGCAGCTAATTCTCAGCCTTGAGTTCAGCCAGTGAAAGTCAATCAGGTGATGAGTAATGCGACCATGGGTATATGTCCTCAGTGGGTCTCAGTTCCCCTCTCCAAGAGGTCGTGCCTCACCACGTTGGCAATTTTACACAATGAAAGGCACGTACTCTTACAGAAAGTGGCTCCTAAAGCAAGTTAGCTGCTGTATTTAATCTTCCTCCCAAGATTTGATGGTGTGCTCTAATAGTGGAGGGAAACATGCCTTGTTATACTGACTGGGGGCCACAGTGGGTCCCCAGCTCTGGCTATGTTCCTGTCCCCTCTTCCTGAGTGTCCTTACCAAGCCCCTGAACAGACTGTTTTCTATTGATGGTTTTTGCATATTCTTTTTTGAGTGTGAGTCTCCAAAAAAAGGGACAATGAGTCTTCATCTGGTCATCTCCCAGATACAGCACAGTGCTAGGACAAAATAGGTGTTCATTAAGCATTGCTGAATGAATGAGCCTCAGAATTTAGATCCTCATTTTGCAATGTAGATGCCATCTGGAGAGATTTTCAAGAATAACTGTGACATAAATGAGTTTTGGTTTACCTGAGAGCTTCAAACCACATCTCCGGGTACGTTTGCCCCAGGCTCAGATATACCAGCAGGTGTGGGGACTCTGATTCCTAAACTTGCTCTAATGCAAGAAAGAGATTTCCCTGTATTACACCCCAACCCCATTTACTAATTCATTTGCAAATATTTTCTGGATGTTGACTGTGAGTCACATCTGTGTTAGGGGTAGAAAGATGAAAGTATAGATCTGTTCTCCAGATACTTGTATGTATTTATCAATTGGCAGATGACACAGAAATAAAGGAAAATAGAGCTAATAAATAACTTTTATCACGTTATTCCCCAGAAATGGGGACTTTCCCTTTAATAACGTCATCATGGGTGTGACTACAAATTACACACCTTACCCCACACTCTGCAAACTTGTTCATGCTTGGGACCAAGGGCTCAGGTCTTCAGCACTGAGTTATGATATTTCAGGGCCAAAGGAAACAGGCCTGTGTTTGCTCAGCATATAAGAAAATGACGATCTGAGAGGTGCTCATCTATTCATTCATGTAACAGAAGTTTATTAAATGTCTATTTTGTTCCAGCATTGTGCTTGATCTGGGAGAGGACTAGACAAATGTTTCATCCTGTCCTTTTAACAGGCTCACACTCAGAAGAAAATTAACAAAAATCAGCATTAGAAAACAGTGTATTCAGTGACTTGCTAAGAAAAAGAGGGCCTGAGGTGATCCGGGAGACCTCCCGGAGGAAGTGAGTTTGTTTCATTGCGCTATTGCCTGAAATCTCTTCACTCCGTGCAGATCTGAGAGGAGAGTCAGTATCAGCCAGAGGCCCAGCTTAGCATTCCCATCCCTCCGTAGTTGACGCTCTGCAGCAGTTTAGGGAAAGAGAGGCTTCTGGTTCAGGGCAAAGAGCATTTCAACCAGAAAATATTCAGGAAAATAGAAGGTCAGGCCCAGAGAGCAGACCGTGTGACTCTGCTTAGTCTAGCGGGGGAGTGCCATGGGGACCAGAAGTGGATGTCTGCGGCCGGACTCCTGCCAACAGACACCCGGGTTTGTCCAGCACCAGCATTATTTAAAATCCATTTGGCTCTGTGCACCGCAATTCCTCCCAGGCCAGCACAGCTCTCTGGGGTGTTCCGCCTGGTCCATTCCCACATCTCCCAAACACAGGCAGGTGAAATACTCTTAGCATAAGTGGACTCTGAACAGATGGCGTTTGTCCTTCCAAAGAATCAAAATTTTTGCACATTTCCTAGGGAGGTGTGTAGCTTCTTGCAATCCGACTCTCCTTGCCTTGTAAACCACCCGGCTTGTTTGACTTGTTCCCTTATTTTCCTTCTCTGAGCACATTCCCCCTCATCTGAAACACACCACAAGGTGCACTTTTGGAAAACAAGCAAGAGCTTTCTTCATCTTCCCTGTCAATCCCTGCTTCCTCCACACGGCCCTGGGCAGACTTCCTGGGCCCAGCCCAGCATTGGTTTTTCCACCTCTCCTTGGCAGGTTTCAAGATTTTCAAACACGGGGAAAACAGGTATTTCCCAAGACAGCTTCTACATATGTGGCAGGGATCTCTTTTTAATAAGGGCTTTCAAAAGCAACCTTCTGCTTCTGAGCTTTGCAAAACGCTGCTTTATAAAAAGTTAGCGAGCCCCCTCGCAGCAAGCCTCGTTAACTTCCCTCACCATTCGCTTCCTATTAATTCCGTGATTAAACATTTTGCCCCCAACTATAAGAGGCATTAGATGAGAATAGAGCAATCCTGCCATGAAACCGTGCACATTTAGAAAGAGGGATTTTTTCCTTTCCCCCCTTTTTCTCCACACAAATAAGAGATTTACAGCAATTAATGCCATTTAGCTTAATCTATAAATGTTTGAGGAAGTGATGCTATTTGTTTTAAGTACTACTCTCAGCGAGAAAATGCAGAGTCCTCTCCAATTTCTGACTTTATGCTCAAGAGCTAATGAACTGAATTCTTAGTAAACATTGGCAAAAGATGCAAATGAACAGATAGAGACTCCAAATGCAGAGGGGCACATGAGAAGGAGCTAATTTTATACAATTGACTTGGTAACCTTTTTGGATCAGTGGAATTAGAGACTGATTAATCAGCCATGATTAGCATTCATTGAAGCTTTTGACACTGGTGCATTGTTTGTCATTGTTTTCTTTCCCCTCTTTCTTTCTTTTTAAATTTCTTTTCTCTTTTCCACTCCCTCTGCCCCCTGTTTTTTCTCCTGGGGTTAACAGTCTCTAATACATTTAACAGCCAGTCTATCTTCCTGGATGGGTCAGAGCTAGTCTTTATGGACTTTTAAAATTAATACTAGACAGTTCTCTCCTGACATGCCCTTGCTTCTGTGGCCGCGCTCCACTGTTTAATTGTAGAGGTGGCCTCTTGTGGCCACATGCTCCTAATGTTTAGCAAGGGTTGGAAATATGGATGTTAGGAGAAAAACTGGCAGATGGCTGACAAGGCATTTTTACTCATAACACACCAGTAAAACTTTAACTCAGAAGATTTAGTGCGAGAGCGTTCCAGCCAGCAAGCTGCAGCCATATGCAGATTTTTTTCAAACTTCTAAACTGATGGTTTTGCAAAGTGTGCATAAGCAGCCTTTATTGATTATGATGTTAAAAATTGAAAGCGTCAGTATCATTTAGCTCGAGACAGTTTTAAAGGAAAAATGAACATTCGTTTTCATTATGAACTACCGAAAGGCCAGGGGCTGGTGAGGTCCACATTCATTATTTCTTAAATTCCAGAGAGGGATTCTTTTGAGTAGGTGTCTCTTAAAAAAAAAAGAGTGCACTTGAAAGATATGAATCAAGCCACACTTCACTAATTGAAGGTGAGGTTACAGGCAGCTCGCAGGTGTGACTTGTTGGCTGGTTGGAGGACCATGGCCCCTGGACTGCCCCTTGGCACATGGGGATGGATAATATACTCGATGTGTATTGATCCCATGGAAAACTATGCTAAATAACTCTGGAGATCTGACAGGAGCCCACAAAACTTGGGCAGGCCCACGTAGGGTACCAGGCACCTGCTCTCACTCACACCGTGGATACAAGCGCAGCTCACCTGGAGGGGTCCGTCAGCTCTAACTGCCAGACACCCTCTTCCTCTTTGTCTGTGTCCTGCCAAGGTGTGTCAGGTCAACTACAGCAGTGACGCAGGGGTGTGTTCCATGTGAGCACAGCATGGCACCGGATGATGCAACATTTCTTCCTCCTCTGCTGAGTTAACATTAAAAACGCCCAAAGGCATTTGTTCCTATTATGGCTTAATGGCTTCATATTTTTTCTTAAAATGGGAAATCATTGCTATGTTGGGGAGAAAAAAACAACAATGGCAACAACAAAAGACAAAGGCAACAGGAAATCAGTGTGCTCTGCACAAGCCTTCCGAGGGAGCTCTACCTGCCACTGCAGGCAAGGACAGAGTCACTTCACCTCCTGGGCCTCAGCACTGCTTCTTTCTATCTGCAGACACTGGAGAAATTAGAGCCAGCAAGGGTGAATACAAACCAAAGGCAACTCCATGATGCCCTGGAAATGAAAGAGTCTCAGCAAACCTGCCCTGTATGGACGAACTGGAGCAGGAACATCTACTTCCAGCTAAGGTATTAACAGGCTGCTTGATTCAAGAATCCTACATTCTAAATGTTGGAGCCCAGACTTTAAGACAGGAGCTCAGATAAGCATTGCTCTGCATTACCTAATCTTCACATCCATCTCATTATTTCCATTTTACAGATGGGAGAGTTGATTTTGAGAAAGTCTGGGCCCTTCCATCGCCAGTGGACCAGTAACTTGCTCAGACTCCCAGTTACCCAGAGGAGAGAGAATTCTTGGAATTCCTTTCTTTCCAGGAAGACCAGAAACTCTGCCATCTTGGACAATCCTGCTTGTGTTACCTGCATCTCACTTGTCTTTTAGAGGCACAGGCAAGCCTGTTTCTTCGCTCCCTGACTTGGGGTTAAAGGGGTCTGTCATTGCAAAAAACACACAAGTTACAAGATGTGTGGATTTATTCGTCACACCTTCAGCCTGGAGGTCAGAGGGCTCCAAGTACTGAGAGATTAAACAGATATTCTTTTCAAGATAATCATGGATAGCATCTCCTCTAAAGAAAAATGATATTGGCCTGCAAGTTTTGTGGAACCGCTGGTTGGGTATTAAACACTTGGGTGACTGAAGCAGAAAGACTCATAGTTATGGATCGAACCATCCTTCCTAGTTGCATGGCAGTTTCCTCCTGGGCAGGAGACTCAGGTAAATCCATTACTAAGAAGCTAGGGAGCATCATAGGGACGTTTTACAAATTTAATTACCAGCAAGTTTAATAGAGAGTGCCCTCTCCGTGCCCTGAAAAGTGATAAAGTAACTGGTCCAGGATCAGTCACATTCTATTTTCTGTAGGATTGGGCAATTTGATTGCCAACAAGTGAGAACCGCCAAGAAACTGGCTCCAGTCCCTGGCTGAGGGATCTAAGGCAGGGTAAACATTTGCACAACTACAAAAGCACAGCCCTGAAATTTTTTGTAGAAAGTTATTCTGGAGAGTGGACAGGAGCATGTTCTCTGGCATAAGTAACATTTTGCTGGAAGCATTGTTTACCCTACATGGGTCCCATGCAGCCTTGGTGGGACTGAGAGTACGGAACAGAATTCTAAAATCTGTATAGCTGGGGTTTAACTAGAGGCATCAAGTGGTAAAACTCTGATTTCTCTGAGCTCCAAAAAATAAACAGAGATCATTCTCATTTATGTCCAGCATGGGTCCCAGAAAGCTCTCTAGCTTGTTGGATGGGATGAAAACCAGGAGGAGCCAGAATATTCATTCCATATCAATATGTCCCTTAACTCTTAGCTCCAGGCAAATATGGAGGGTGGGATGGACCATCTTTATTGGTCCAAAGTCCACATTAACTAATGCTTATTGGATGGTGAATTATAACAGAAACTGTTAATGTGTGGGAAAGCCACATGAATATCAAACAAATTCATTATGATCGGTGCTATTACAGTGAATACCAAATGAGTTCATAATGATGGAACAATGAAAGTGTTACCGATAGATTTTATTTCTGTAACAAATCCTCCATGTAAAAGTCCCTCCTGTAGTGTTAATTCTAATACAAGTTTGCATTTGAATATTAGCCTCATCAAGTAAATTGTGTCTTTCAATAGCCCACACCATGATGTTCAGGGCTGTGTTTTATGTTGTTTGGCTTTCTGGACACTAGAATAAGCCCCCTCACCCCACAGTTTCCAATCCGCCCATGGCGTTTGATGACTACTCTGAAGGGGTCAGTCACATTTTCCTTTGAGTGGCCAATCATTAGAAATCCATTTAGTATTCAATGTAATAACACTAATGCAATAGGACAGGATGACTACGAAATTCATCTTGCATTTATATAGACGTTGTATGTACTTCTGAAAGAGTTCTGCTCTATTTCACAGAGAGTGTAGACCTAGTTAATGGGTACTTTAAAAATAAAACATAACTACAAATGAAAGTTCAATTCCTCTTGATGGACATTTGGAGTTTTGTGGAGTTATAGTCATAATGTCAAGAGTTTTCTCAATCAGTTTACAGTATATAGAGTGTACACAACAGCACTGCTCTGGGCCAAGGCATGGGAGGTGCAATTGATCTGAAATATATTGATAACATGAAGGCAACTGGAAGCTGTTGAGAGTTTCTGGTGCTGACAGTGTACTAAATGGCCCAAGAAGTTTAAAATTTTAAGACATAGAGGGAGATTGTATTCATAGACCAATTTTCAGTTGAGCAAATGGCAGTACAGAGACGTTGGGTAACTTATTCAATGTTTCACAAGTAGCATATGGAAGTAGCACATGGAAGAATCTAGAGACAAGGATGTGACCGTCTCTGCTCTCTAGAGCTGCTGCCGAAACCATAGCTTTCCTTCCAGAGCCCAGCCAAATTCAGGCTCTCAATAAATACTTAAATGACTGCATCATTATGGCCAAAGGTATGGAGAAACTGCAGAGTCGTTAAGCAGTATCTCCAACTCAGTCCATGGCTTTTTGTATGTATCTTTATTTGCTGTTTCCTGGAACCAAATGTTGGAGGCTGGAGAATAACAAGTCTAGTATTTCTTTGTACCCTACTGTATCCTATTCTACTGTGTGACTCACCCTTAAAACAGGTGAAAAAGAATTTCCAGCATTCCCAAGAAGACATTGCAGAATCCTGCCCCGCCCTTGGTATCAGGATGAGCAGCTCAGTAAAGGACCCCAGTCATTTCCTGTCGTCTGCAACCTCTGTAAGACACAGATGCCTTAGGAAGGACTGAGCAACTTCTCAGCAAAGTCCTCCTTAAAATGCTCTTAGATCCTCTTTAATAAAATCATGTGCACATCCGGTCACACCCTCCTCCTTTAGTTCTGAACGGAACACAATATACAGGCGCATACTCACACGGGTGCAGACACACACACACACACACACACACACACACACACACAAGGGCATGCAAGCACACACACCATCTTAAACTGAAATTCAAACTGGCTGATTCCCAGGCTTACAGTTAGTTCCCTATCAAGAATTAATGCAATATCATGCACACACCATTACTGAAAAATTCTACGCTGTTTTTTGCCAAGTGTTCCTATATAACAGTTTTATCACAAGTCTGACAGCCTCCATAAAAATTCCAGGCATTCTATATCAACAGCCCTCTTTGTACTAAGTTATTAAACATTAAATTTTTATTCGTCATTTGTATTCTGTTATGCAAAATAAGCTCCTTGATAAGATGTGTCTTCTTAATTGGGCCCTTGATGCTTCTTGGATCGGAGTTGTCAGATTAGCTGGAAGAAGAGGCACTGCGTTGAGCCAGCTAGCTACCAGGAGACCAATAGCTTTGTAACAACGATATTAAGTTAGAGAGGCCAAATGGAGGGCAGCGCCAGGCTCAGGTGAGGGTTTGCATCTGTGCATGTCTTATGCTCAGGCACTTTTCTCCTGGCATCAGCAGGGCTGATGGAAATAGATTTGTTTGTTGTTTACAGCATGCAGCTGTGGGCAATGCTGCATGGGAGTTGTATAAGATTGAAGCAAATTTGTACTGAGACTAAAATATTGAGCTTTGCTCCCGTCAGCAGTCTCTGGAATCTTATTGTCAAAAACTTTATCTAGTTGTAACCTTCCCCAGGGTGATTTTCATTTGCAGCTGCCCTGTTCTGTCTCTCATCTCCTGTCCCCCACCGCCACCATGGCATTAGTACTTAGCGGGAGCCAGCCAGCCCCGGCCAGAGCTCAGGCTCCTTCCTGACAGGGCCACACAGAAGGACCTGGCGACAGGGCAGCCATTTTCTCTCCCTGAGCCCTGGCCATGTGCTGCCACACACAGCCAGCCCTGCCAGCCTCCTTCCTCTGTGGTGAGCTAAATAGGCTCTGGGCAGGAGGGACACTCCTTCTCCAGTCTGGTGTGGACTCCCCAAGAGCCCAAGATATTTGGGCGGAGGAGAAAGCAGCTGAGAATAAATTATTTGTTTTGTCTTTGAGCACATTCATGTACCCTTCCAGATATACTTTAACTTTTATCACTTGAGGTCTATTTTGGCTACCTCAAGTTTTTCTTTGTCCTCAGATCCTGTTGGGAAGAAAAGGAAAAAGACAAAACAAAACAAAAATCTTTCCAGGGATCCTGGGGTAATGTCATTTGGGCTGAGTAGGCATACACAGCACTACTGTTAGGTATAGCTGGCCTGGTGGATAAATTGAGTGAGTTTTCCCTGATGAGTTCCTTTGTGTCTTTAAAAAGTAGTGTGTGTGTGTGTGTGTGTGCACGTGCCTATATGTGTATCTGTGTATGTATGCATATGTCTTAGTGTGTGTGTGTGTTTGGGCCTCTTGTCTGTCTTTATGCCTGTGTGTATGTGTATTTGTCTGTGTATATTTGTATGGACATCGGTATGTGTCTCTGTATATTGGTGTGTGTCTATGTGTGTAGGTGTATGTGTCTGTGTGTGGCTCTGTAGGTGTATGGGCCTGTGTATGTCTGTGTATCTTTGTCTCTCTATGTCAGTGTCTGTATAGATTTATGTGTATGTCTGTGTACCTGTGTACGTATGTACGTGTGTGTGTGTATGTGTGAGGCCGGATTCTGAAGCACTGGAACCTGATTCTTCAGTCACTGAACCACAGTCCTCAGTTGGCCTTTTGAGATGGGCTAAGTCCTCCTGGCTGACTCTGGATCTCCTTGGCCTAACAGGAGAAAAAACTCCAAGCCAAGTTGCCTACTTGTGCTGAGAAGAACCGGAGGGCAGGGCCTGAGCCATCGGCGCCTGCCAGACCAGCAGGAAGGTCACTGTTTAAGCCCGCACGGAGACAGAGCCTTCAAGGGAAGATAAGGAGAGGGCCTGCTAACCCTCAGCGGGGGCCTGGGGCTCCCTGGGGTGGGCCTCTGCTCTTTCTGGGTTCTCGGTGCTACTTTGTGAGCCACCCCATGCTGATATGCTGGGGGCCTTGGTCTTGGCTTGGGGCATCAGTGGGATTCCAGACATTTTGGGAAAGACCTCCTGAGGGAATGTGGCTTCATTTGGAGAGCTGGTCTGCATCAGTTTCTGTTGCCATTGTCTTGGGACTCCTGTGGATCTTCCGCAGGCCAGTACAAGGTTTGCGCGGAGGGAGCGTGGGTTGTCTTTACATCTGCCAATGGGAAATCATGGCCTTTGGGAGAGGCCAGGTAAGTGGAAGGGTAGTGAGCTTCCCAAAGAAATGTGCAATCCTGGCCTGTTTGTATCACTTCATCTCAATTTCCATTTTTTAACCTCAGTATCAGAGGGTTACTCCCCAAATCATTGTGGTGAGCACAGATTATGATAACACGAGCTGTTATAAAAAGGCTGATCAAAAAATACAGCGTATGTTTAAATAAAACCAGTTTTATTGTAATAAAATACATATCACAGTTCATCCTCCTTGTTTCTATCACATTTACCCCACTGGTCAGGACGCTTTCTGAAACAGTTTTAGAAGTCCTCTTTCCAGAGTGTCTATGAGGTGTGATTAAAAATACACGGAATGCTGCCATTGAGTGCCATCTTTATCCCCCTTGGTGCTGGATCTGGCACCATGTAACTTCTGGCTTTTCCCCAAAGTCAAAATGACCATGAAAGGTAAACATTTTAAATCAACTCATGACATAGAGGCAGCCCCGATAACATAACCAAAGACACTCCCAAAAGGGAACTTCCAGAACTGCTTCAGCTAGTGATTAAGAATAATGGGATACGTGTGTTTGAAGTGGGGGGGGGGAGTATGCTGAAGGAGATTAATGTCAATTTTTAAAAATGTAAACATTCAGGATCACACCTTATATATGTTAAGATTATTTGAGGACTTCATGAAATGAAAGATCCAGTGAAACTTGCTTTAATTAACAAATACATAAAAATGTGCCCATCATTTCCCAGAGTAAATCTAGAAAGGAAATTACCCTCAGAGATGGTTGATGTCAGGTGTGAGATGATGCCATTAGAACTCTGTCTTTCCATCTCTGTGCTGGATTCCTTTAGTTGCACATGCAGAAGTGGGCTCTCTTTCTCAGTAGTGCCAAGATGACCATAAATGGTGTCTAACTTCTACAGCTTAGAAATTCCAGGAAGTAGCACATACATGAAAGCACAGCTAAACTTTCAGAGCTGATTCTCACTGGCCCAATATGGATCATGGTCTAGGCTGATTTGATCTGCCTGTGACAGAGGTATAAAAGACTCTTTGACATGGCCTGAACTGGTTCTTATGCCTGCCCTTAGAACCCAGCCGTCTGGCCAGCCCCAGCATGGGTGGAGAGCAGACAAGGAAATGGTTCATCTGTGATTTGAAAATGACAAAAGAGGAGAAGTATATACAGAATTATCACTACAATGCCAAGCTCTCAGGCTTTGCACGAATTCTCCAGACCTTCTGGCTGTCATCTGAGGCCTTTATAGGTGGTCTTAGCTGCCCTCTCTAGCCAGGCTTCTCCTTGGGCCCGGATAATGTGTGATCCAGGAACCTTGGAGCTTCTCTTGTCTCCTGAATGTACCATGTACCTCTTGACCTACAGATCCTGTTCACACAGGTCTGTTTGTCTACAATACCTACCCATTGATTCCCTTACATCAGTTAGTGCTTGCAAAAAGTCCAGCCTATCCTTTGAATCCCAACTCAGAGAACTCACTCCCTAAATACCCTTCTTCTACTTATATCACACCATAAGTCACCCACCTTCTGCTTTTTGGTGTTCATAACAGTAACATTAGCCAGATCCACCCTTTGTGCACTGCAGATTCCTGCAGTGTCGGAGCACCCACCATAACGAACGGTGCAGACTCAAAGCTCAATTGAGCAAACTGAGCAAACAGGTGGATCCATAACCACCTTGTGTTCAAAGCTCAGAGCTTGCAGCCTACATGGAAAGGAAATGGGAGAAAGGCAAAACAGAGAAGATTACGATCCCAATTATAGGATTAAATGCCTTTACCTTTAGCTTCTCTGATAGCATAACAAAGATCCAGGTGGCTACAAAAGGTACAAAATCAAGGCCCCAAATTGCCACTGAGGACAAAGAGATTTGATGGCTTGAATTAGCTCCCAAACAGGCCTGAGTCACTGGGGAAATGCAGAGGCCTTCATTCTCCTGGTCTCCCCACACACAGGCTATGAGAATGATGGAAGGCAGACATTATCTACATTCTAAATACATGTAGGTTAATGAAAAGATCACTATTTTCTGGTAATCCATAATTCTCCCAAGATAAAGGACTCCTTCCTGCACATTTGAGAGCCAATAGCCACTTGGTCTGGAGTGGCCTTGGTTTCAGCTCCTGGCTGTGTTTTGACATTTCAAATTTGTAGAGGTCATGTGTGCAGCGGGAATGGCTTGCTAGAACACTGATGATAATATTCCTGGCAGGCTCAGGCGCTGGAAATTCCGGTTTCAAGATATCTCATTATCTGCAGGTGCCATAATGGGAAGCTGAATGCAGAGCTGTCAATCACAGAGGAACATTTGGAAACGCAGCAGCCACATAAAAGCTTTCCCTGACTTACCCCCTCTGCTCAATGGAGAAGGAAGCCCTGGAGAAATTGTCTTGCAAACAGTTCAGCAGCATCAAGTGAAACAGGGTGGACTCAGTCATCTGATGTAGATGATGTCCACTAACAGCCTCAGAGGCACCACCAATTTCTAGAATGAAGCGTCAGGAAGGTTTCTGTCTGCAGAGGTGATACAGGTTCCCCTGACTGCTGACTTTTTAGGGTTTCACTCACAAGACCATGCTAGAAGGAGTGGTCTACTCGCTCACTACCAAAACCTAGAAGGTGTTCTGGGTTCGCTGGATGCTAACTCTTACGGCTCCTGCCTGAGCTCAACAGGCAGAAGAGATGGTAGGATGAGGGGCTGGGGTGGTCCAGACTGAGTGCCAGAAAACGCAAGATAGTTTGATCATATGCACATGGCACTGGCAGGGGCAGGAAACTATGCACGATTCTATGCTGGAGCCATGATGCTTTTGTTGTCCTTTGACCCCACGCTAGGGGACAAGCCTTAACAAAGGCTCAAAACTTCTCAAGATACAACTAACTGTGAAGGCTACGATTTCTTTAAAAATAAAGGAAGCTGTTTTTAGACAAGAGGAAGGAAACAGGCGGGTGTGAGGGCAGATAATAGGAGCATGGATATAACCAAAATACGTTATATGTCTTGAGCTCCCCAAAAATGTGAAATCACAGAAAGTGACTGGGGAGGAAATGATTAAAGTACATTATGTGTGTTTATGAATCTGGCAAAAAAAAAGTCATATGTTTAAAGAAAAGTTAAGGGGAAAAAAAAGAAGGAAAAATGAATTTTAAAAGAACCCTCTTGTTTAAAATACTAGCATTCAAAAATAAAGCTGATAAGCAAAGGAGTATGGCAGCATCCTTCAAGGTTTCTCTGACTTCTGGGTTGCTGACCTTGGCTGGTGTCTCCCAGGAACTCTAAGAACTAGATGCAGAATGAAGGGATTTCGGAGCTGCAGTCTTCCTGCAGGATCCAAGTGCCAAAATGAATGAATGAATGAATGAATGAATGAATACATTTTACCTTTGCTCAGTGTTTTAAAAATGTGCACACAGACTAAAGACGGGGCTGCAGATGGAGACAGCTCCTGGGAAAGACAGGGCCAGACAGGGCCAGGTGAGGGCCCCCTAAACTTGAGACTGAGAGTTCCCTCTCAAATGGCAGCTGCCACTCAGCTCCAATCAACTTCTACCAGGAAGCAATCTGTCAACCTTTGAAAAGAAAATTAGAAAATCAAACTTTTATTTTCAAACTGTTTTTAGTTTTTAAAGCTTTGGCAACTAATAAAGGTTTTATGAAAAATGAAAAGACTCCAGTTGAGATGTCCAGTTTATGAGTTCTGTAGTGGGAACCAAAAAGTCATTCCCAAATGACAGTAAGTTATCTCTATAGATTTTTCCTATCAGAGGAAGTAACTCCAGTTATATGAAGACCTTTCTTTTTGTCTGGGTTGAACAATTTGTATCCCTAATTGCATCTTTTTTTCTCCCTCCTTTTCTTCCTCCTTCCATCCATCCCTTCCTTAGAGCTTTGGAGTTTCAAATGTGTACGTGCATCATGCTAGGTGTTGCTAGAACAAAGATGAATAAAGCCTTCCTTAAGGACCTCAGAATCCTGTTGGCCAGCGAGACCATACATGAGAGGGCATTTGCTAGATTAAGCAAGCGTGCCCAAGGCCATGCTCCAGCACCAGTGGGAAGAGGCCTCTTGCTGCTAGGTGCTAAGAGGATAAGAGGGGGGAAGAGGGAGTGGTTGTTTGAGGACTACACTTCCGCCCCTTGGAAGAGTTCCTCATTTGCTCCTAAGAACACGTAGGCAAGAAGTAACCCCATGGGAAATGCACGAATGGCATTACCAGTGATGTTCCCGTGAGTCACACGCGCTGTGCTCAGGGAAAGGCTACTGAGCTTTGTGAATAGAATGTTTACCCTGGAAAAGATGAAGCTCTGGGGAAGGGTAGAGGTCCAGGTGAGCAGGAAGAGAGTGCTGGGATTTGAGGGGAGAGGGAGGCCTTGCCCTGTGATGCACGGCAGATAACGGGGTGGAAGCCTAAAAGCATCGCTCAGAAGGGATCATGTGGCAGTCTGTGGACCTAGGATCAGCTCCCCGAATTACCACTTACAGCCTGATCATCAGCAAATTGTCTCTTTGAACTTCAGTTTCCTCTAGTCCCTGTCTCAAAGGACTGTTAGCATAATTGACAGAGAAAATATGTGTGGAGGGCTTAGCCCAGTGTTAGAACATCAAGAAGTATTCAGGAAAGGAAGAGACAGAAAGTTCATCTTTATGTTGAATCAAAATCTAGCAGCTAGCTGTCTAAACAGGAAGTAGTGAGTTCCCTGTGATTAGAAGAGATCAAGCAGGAAGTAAGCAGCTAGTTGGCAGAGACCCTTTGTGTTTTAAAAGGCTTGGAGAACATTTATATAATGTTAAGTTCCTTTTCAATTCTGAAGGCCCATATGCTTAGACACAAATCAGGCACCCTATAAATGCAAGGTGTGTGTGTGTGTGTGAACTCACTAACAAGGCAACCAATGAGATTTCTAGCTATTAGGGTGCTTTTTAAAAATATAAAATGCGTACCAAAATAACTTTAATTTTAAATTTGAACACCATTCACAGATAATTTGACTGCTTCCATTTACTCTGCTCACCACCTCCTACTTCTAAAAACAAGCAGAAACTGTGTCCTGTCCTTGTGAGATAAACAGAGAGGCAGCAGCAAGCTTCAGTCTTGGAATCCTTGTGAACTTCAGTGTGACCAAGAGGAAATGGGCTATTCTCAAGCATGGCAGCCCAAGGAAAAGGAGGGTATGCCAGACCTTCTCTGCGGACAACTTTTTCCTGATACTCCTGAGAATGACTTGCTGGTGCCATATTGGATAGCGTCGTGATGAGGAGTTGTCAAGAAAGCAATTGATTTTTTTTATTTATTTATTTTTGGTACCAGGGATCGAACTCGGGACCTTGCGCTTGCCAAGCAGGCAGCGGAACCACTGAGCTAATTCCCTGGCCCTACTGATTTTATTATGAAGAGAGGAGATATATCATATCAGGGCCTCGGGTCCTTTGATGTCCTGTCTCTTCTTTCCTTTTCCTTTTGATGTCTAATACTCTCCTATGAGGTCTACTTTCCTACTTTGAGAAATGTATGATAAGGGTGTTTGCAAATGAATCTTATGGAATGGTGAAATTCCTGGCAGGCAGGGGAGATGTTTACAGGAATTCACTAGGATGAAAAAAAACAAAAACAAAAACAGAACAGGCTACTTTCTAACAGTCTTGAGATGACCCCCATGTAGGCAGATGCCTGGTTTGCTAACATGTGAAGACTTGAATTCCCAAGAGACTGAGATAAAAAGCACTTAATGATTTTTCACACCACTGGTTGGGTTTTACTCTGAAGTTTCAAGAAATTTCCTTTTCTCTTAAAGTATATGTAATGGTTTTGGATTTATTAACTAACGTTGCCCCCAAGAAGAGCTACCCTCCAGATATCTTGGATGTTGACCCAGGTAGAAGTGTTGGGCAGAATCCACAGCCCTGGACCCCATCCAGTCTTTCCCAGCGCACCCCCCCCGACCCCCTCCCCAGTTCTTACCACACTATTTCGGACATGGTTTTTTAGGCCTCGTAGTAGCTGGAAAGATATCCATAGCTAGTGAAAATGCTTTTACTTTAACCGAATTGCCCCTATTCCTTTCTTTTTTATTTTCAAACAATATAATAAAAGAGAAGATTCTGAATATACTTTCAGCTTAGCTACCAGTCCCTAAGCATGTCATTTAAAACCTCTGAATCACAAAAATGAAGATAACAGTAACCAGCCTGTGAAGATCAAAGGGCAGCGAGTGTGTGAGGGGGATCCATGATGTCATCAAAATGCAAATGATGGTTCTTCCTTTCATCCCTCCTTTACCGTTTTTCCTTCTTCTTTCCCCTTTCTCTTTCCCTCTTCCTTCCTCCTTCTCTTCTTTCTTTCTTCCTTTCATTAAAGAGGCATAGAGACACTCCAATTCCAGTCTCCCAAAGGAGACCAAATATCACTTTACAGCACCATGAGTCATAAAGAAGCTGAAACAATGTCATCTCTTTATATAAATGTGACATGTTCGGCAGCTAGAGAATGACATGGCCAATTCTCACTCCGCCTCAGCACCTCCCAGCCCTCCTGCTGGCAGCTCCCTCCTTGCCTGCCCTCACCCCAGAGCAGCCAGACCTCAGAAGGAAGCCTCCTCTCTAGTCCCAAGGCTCTGGCTGGCAACCAGGAAGAGACTCCTTGCATTAGGGAACCCTCACCCTGGAGACTGACTGACGCACATTTTACTTTTAAATGTTTAAATTGATTGATTCTTTCTGACAATGTTTTCTTAAAGGCTTTTTTACCCTCCTAATGAATTTGAGCCTTTGTGAAAGGCATGTGATTGACAGAGCCACTGACTGACAGCTTCAACTTTCTTGGAAGACTGAAGGTTTGTAGCAGCCTGCCTGGGCCCAGGTGAACAAGGAAGAGAAAGGAGGCAAATATTCATGCACCCTACTCATGAGAGGACATAGCCTTGGTGACTTGGCTGAGTTGCCCTCATAATTGCTTTGGAGTTTTGTGTATTCAACATGCATTGCTTGAGCCTTCAGGATTTGTAGGTGGAATGAAGACAAGGTCCAAAAGTAAATTAATTAAATATGGTCCTTGCCTTCCAAGAGTTCAGTCCCACCAGGTAACTGAGAAAGGGCACCCCAGCTATGGAGGATGGTCCTCTAGGGGGCGCTGGTCCCTGGGCTGGATGGCACAAATGGAACGGAGTTTGGAAAAACAAGATCACAATGCGAGCTGAATGGCATGGAAAGTTACTTCACTCTCCTTTACACCTTAGTCCAGGCTGGTCCTTCAAAATCACTGACTACAGTTCATTCAAGGGCTAATTTTCTACTACTGGTGGAGGGTCAGGTCCACAGAAAGAGGCTGTAGTAATGAGGCTTGAGCATTAACTAAGTTCAAATATCAGAAAAGTCCATGAAGAGCACATCAAAATGTTGTAGGGTTAATCCTGAATCCTGTAGTTAGTAGGCATTTCCAAGGAAGAAGGTGGCGAGATATCTCTATTAGTGGCATGAAGAAGGGCAGATTAGAGAGGGAAAAAATCAAGGGAGAATGATGAGAAAAGAGCCTTTAGTAAGCCCGATTTGGAAGGCTCGTTGAATGTCATGAACAGCTCTATGACTTGTGCACTAGTGTTAGGGTTGGGTAAGTAAAAGGAGGCACTAGTGCTGGGCTTAGATAGGTAAAGGGAGGGATCAGGGGAGGCACTGTTGTTTCTTTCTCCCATCAACCAGCTTAGCAATGAGTTTGACTGTGACTGCATTGACTAAGGTGTTGGCCAAGCATCCAAAGGGACACATCCAATAGAACTTTGGGTTTAGAATTTGAGAGATCAGGGCTGAAGATGCCTCGGATCCTATGTCAGAATGAGTTGAGTTTGCACATGTTTGCTTTATCAGTTGTTCAAAATAGAACTGTACTAATTGGTGTAGGTCTCATGCTGGTATCTGACAGTCTGTTTAGACCGTAGAGTGCAGTTTGCTCAGACTCAACTCCACCATTCCATTCTCCTATCCGTCATTTGACCAAGTTGAACGATCCTTTTTGCTTGCTCAGAGTGAATCTTTGCTTGTGAAGAAGATATTTGCATCACGAAAATATTTTACCTGAGCGCTCAGGCCTTTGGGGTTTAGTTTGTCATTATCTCTGAGAATGTGTGGACAGAGGACTGTTCCTGGCTGCAGTAGTCTGCAAGTCCTTATCAGGAAATGAGTAGGAAGGCATGCCCTTAAGCAGAGGTTTAGAATATTCACCTATGCAAGGGAGCTGCTACTTTTCCCACACGTTGGGGGTGAATTGTTTTGTCTGATCAGACATGGTCAGATCATTCCATGCTCAGTTTTAATTTATGGTATTTAGTACTGCAGTTCATTTCCTACAATTAAAAAAGTGATCTCTACACTGCATTAGGTAGGTTTGGTTGACTGAATTGGTATTAAAAAATAAAGAGAACTGGCAGGCATACCTTCTGTGAGGTCTCTAGCAAATACCAATCTTTTTGAAGTAAGCGCTGCTCCCTCCTGCCACTCCTCAGTTGTCTCTTCCTTTCCGATCATTGAAGGCTCCTGCCACTTTATCATGGTTTAAAATAGGATGGGGTGAACAACACCCCCCACTCTACACTTTGTACCTCCTTGGGATTTTACCCAGAAATACAGGCAGAGAAAAACAGGAAGGTGCCAGAGACCCCATTCACATTCCCAGAAGAAATTTAACTTAAGAGGAAAATAGGTGCTAAGGTTTCCCCTAAAGGACCCTCATGGGAAAGTGGCCTTTGGAGGATCCCAATGAAAACTCAGCCAAGATCTGGGGTAGGTCATAGCTTGTCTCTCAGGCAATACTTCAGAGAGTGACATGACGGAGCCAGTAAATTACAGATTCTTCCAGGAATGGTGCCAGAGAACTTGACATTTCACATTCACTCACACATTGGCAGCTGTCACCATGGGTAACAAAATGCAGGCACTACCTACGGCTCAATAGGTAGCCCGTCCTCCAGAATTTAGAAGCGCCCGTTTCAATCCCTGACAGCCCAGTGTCCAGGGATGTGACTCCAGATGCGATTTTGATGAAACATTACTGCACACATGTAACAGGAATAGTGTTTTGTGAATGTGTAAGTTGGGCTTAGCATAGAATTTAGAAAGCAGACAGCTTTGGACTGCATAGGTTTAGCATTGGATGTTTTTGTGTTCCTCTGTGTGAATTTTCTTATTACTAACTTGGGGCATGGTCATTGAGAATAATATAGAAAATTCAGATTAAAGAGTCAAGGAAACTTTGAAAACATCTATAAATCCACTGCACACATAATTTTTTTGGTTCTGAAGTTTGAGAGAGATATATAGTAATAGTATAACCAATAATTAGCAAATATATAATATTGTATAATATTATATCTACACATGAACCTTCTCTCCTAAGGACAATGGCACTATTAGTTACAAGAAATACAGCTTCTTTATTTCCCCATAGCAATAAAATTTTCATTTATCCATTCAATTTTATTTTGATTTGTTCTTCTTAATCAAAATTAAAGTTATCAAAATTTGAATCTATGCTTTTTTTGGTTCAATTACTCTTGGCCATGAGTGGTAATGCCCAGCTTCATGGCCGATAACTTTGTAGAACACATACTGGTAACCTTGATATCTTCAAACACTTTCATGATTGACAGCTTATTTTTGAAGCACATCAAAGAATATTAGGGATTGTTCTGTATTTCCTATTTGATTAAACTTATGAATAAGACCTTTGTTTCCCTTAATTCAGTCATGTATTTTTTTGAAGATAAGGATCTTCTCTTGAAAGTCAGTTGGGAGCTTTAGGCAGATCCATGTTTGATATCCAAGAGAAAATCCCTCATGTATTGAACACCTGGGGCTCTGATATCTGTGATAGTCTTTGGTCCATCCCTGGGAACCTGGTAATTTCTACTACTTCTCCTTACTCTATGAGGTATATGATGTTCAGTCTTTTGTTGTGTGTGTGCACATACGAACATATTGGTTTCATTTTGAGTCATGGTAGCATCTTCTAAAGGCATTTCCATTGACAACCAGGGGTCTGAATTTTAATTAACATTCTCTTTTCTGTGCTGCCCCAATGCTAATGACTCTCAACAGAGGTGAGATTCTAACAAATGGATATTTTCTCAGCATAGGTAATGACAACAATTTTACAAGTTACTCACCAACAGACAATTGCTCTCAGTGTTGATTGTAAGAGCCTATGTTTGAATCCTGGCTCACAATTTACCAGAGGAGGAGCTTTGGCAACTCTCTAAATGAGATTATTCCTAGGATGAAATGCGCAAAATCATAACAGGGTCTTAGCCTTGAGCTTGGCCAGTCTCACAGGCCCAGAAACCATTTCCTTCTCTACCATCATCACCACTGGCAGCAGGGACTACTTTATTGACCAGTCTTTGATCCACTGGCTTTCTCTATACAGACTCACAAAATCCTCAAGGCTACCTGATGAGGTGGGAGCCATTGCTATACACATTTACAGATGAATGAACCAAGACATGGAAGAATTAAGTAATGTGTCTCAATGGAGAGGCTAGGATTTAACTGCCTCCTTTGACTCTAGAGCCCTAAATGCTATGCATACTCTACCTATGTAGAATACATGTATATTTTCATACCTGTATTATTTATATTTAAATATCATACATTCCTTCTCATTGTCCTCATGTTTCCACATGTTCTTGTAGCATATTGTTTGTTATGGCAGCATAGTATGGTTTTTAGTTGCTTCCTTGGTTTTGGACATTTAGTTCATTCTTTAAATCAGGCTCTGTCCAAAGCTTGGTGGTTAAATCTTGACATACATTCATGATCATTTCTTTCTTTCTTTCTTTCTTTCTTTCTTTCTTTCTTTCTTTCTTTCTTTCTTTCTTTTTTTTTTTTTTTGTACCAGGGATCGAACTCGGGTCCTTGCACTTTCAGGGCAGGCAGCGGCACCACTGAGCTAAATCCCCTGCCCCATGATCATTTTCTTAGAGAAAATTTCTAGAAGCAGCATTTCTGTGTAGGCTGACTAACCATTCCAGTGTGCTTAGGCTCAAAGGGTTTTTGGGGTCATGGAATTTCCAGGGTTCTTTCTGCTTCTAGGCTGTGGAACATGGCAGCCATTTTACTTTTGGGGGGCCCAAAAAGCTAGTTCAATGGTCCTTTTTGTGTGCATGTGTGGGAGGTGGTTCTAGAGATTGGAATTGAACTTGGGGCCTTTGCACAGAACTGCATTCACTTTTAAAATTCTTTTATTTTGAAACAGAGTCTCACTAAGTCACTAAATTGCTCAGGCTAGACTTAATTTTGCAATATCCTGCCTCAGCCTTCTAGAGTACTGGGATTATAGGGTGGCCCCACTGTGCCCTGTTTCAGTGGTTCATCTTATCCTTGCTCCAAACCAGCACAGAAAGTCCTCTCTTTATTGCAGCTTGCCCAGTGCATTCAACTGCTTGCCATCTAAGAATCATCGGGTCCCCATCTCAGAGAGGTGGGTTTTGGAGCGAGACCAGAGAGTTCTCTCATCCTTGTAGTATTGATTTTTGCCCTCTTAAAGAACACAAAGTACCTGCTCCGATAAGTTTTCTGTCAGTTTTAAGGACATGAATTTATTACAGTTGTGCCAGAGTCAAAAGGGCCCATAGGTCCTCTGGGCAGACACTACCAGGAGAGTTGCAGCACACTCATTGGCCTTCCCCGAGCTCTTCTACCTTAGACTTCAAGTCCCCACTAAGCCCTACTATGCTGGGTACTGAGCAAGCCTCCTGCAAAATGATGCCTATTTATGCTTGCCTTTGGCACCCTTAGGGGTGCACATCCTCCCTTGCACTGAAGGCAGAGGCTGAGGGAAGAGCCACCTCTCAACACAAAGGCAATTGCTAGAGGCTATAAACAAGGCATAGCAACCAAATGCCCCTAGTTACCTTTGAGGAGATAGGTATTGACAATGAAGCCCGCTGCTCAATTTAGCTCATTTATTGTCATGAGAAGCAGGAAGTAATGATGACACAGTAATTATTACCATTTATTGAGAACTTACTGTATGCCATGCACTGTTAGTGGTTACAAATCAAACCCAAGGGGTAGTCTGTCTTTGTAGTCAAGGAACCAAGACTTATAGAAGAGAAGTTACTTTTCTAAGGTCTCTTAGTTAATGAAGGACAGATCTGGGACACTAAATACCAGTGGTCTCCAAAGCGCAGCTAATGGCAGAGATTGTGAATCACTTTGTGTGTGTATGTGTGTGTGTGTGTGTAAGTGTGTGTGTGTACGTGTGTGTTAGAATGAGCTATAAATGGCTGGCATTTGAAAATCATCAAAATTGACATCAGAAGTATAAAAATAATGAGGTGGGTGGTAAATGGCACATCAGCGTGTGTGAGCAATTTACACAAGGGAGGAATGGGGGCCATTTAGAGGCAACACAGAAATGGCTTCACTAGAGTCCCAGAAAAAAAATACAATATTCAGTGTTAGGGAAGACAGTTTTTAAGCACTTTCACTTACTGCTAAGTTCCTTTTGATTATGGCAAATAAGTTTTTCTTTAATGGGAGACTTTCTGGTAGAAAGGAGAAGGGGTGAATAAAATAAGCGTTGCATTTGGGTGCAAATGATCTTTTCAGAAAGATTGTCCTCGGGGCCAGGGCCGGTGCTATCTGTCTGCATGTTTCCTGGCATTTGGGAGGGCCTTTTATGGAGTGGGGTCTCCTCGGCTGACCATCGAGGTAGCTTATTATCTTCCAGAAGCACATAATGTGTTGCACCAAGTGACTGCATTACAGCAAGCCCCTAAATTGTATTTGGACAAAGAATAATTGAACACTGGACAGAATAACAAATGCCCCGGTCAAGTTTGCTTCATGGGTTTATCGTGTTGTATTAACATGATAGAAATATGAATACTTAAATCTTATCTCAGGTATAGTTTATAACTGCATTAATCATTTACTGTATTATATATTTTTCATGTCAGTAAGATTGTGAGGAAAAGATTCAATTTTCGCTGCACAGTCGGAGTGTGTTTCAGATAAGTAAGAGGCCAGGATGAAACCATTGCAACATGGCTTTCAATTGGAGGCCCTATAAAGGGGAGGTTAGCATATATCAAGCAATATTAAGCAGGATCCTTTAGGCTTGGGAAAAATAAATCACCAAGCCACTCGGTACCATCATCGTGTTGCCAGCATCAGATAAACACTTACAGACTTTTTACTTAAATGTGATCTATCCAAACTGGGCTGGCAGAAATACTGTGGCCAGACCTGATGTTGATCTTTGCAGTGTCTGTGTCAGTTGCTGCCTTCTTGTGTCTGTCTGGGCCACTGTGTAGGGGAAGAGAAGAGCTACCAGTAAGTAGCCTCAGGGGCATCTTTGACCTTGTGCTGGACAGTCTTCCCTGAGAGGCCTGCCCTTCCTCAGGGAATGGTGGTTCCAGAAACATAGTGAGAGGAAGTGCTTTGCTGGGGCTGGTAGCTCTAGAACATAAGAGTGAGTTCTCTAGGAAACAGCTAGGGTGAAGGTAGGCAGTAGGCTGTTTTCTGTCTATAGATGAAAAACACCACATTGGTTCTTACCTGACCATTCTTGCTGGGGGAGAGATGTTTTTCTAAGTCACCAGCTTTGACCCATTGTGAAGAGGGGCTGGGAGAGGGAAACTTTGATTTTTAAAATATAAACTTCTTGAAATTTCAGTTTACTCAGGCTCCCAGTGATGTCATTCTAAAAGCCCTGCAAGAAGTTTGTCATGGTCTGCTGTGCCCTTTACGCCTTCCTGTTTGCCCAGCAAAGTGAAACAGAGGTCACGACATAGAGGAACTTATTTCTCGAAGTTTAGGGGGAAAAAAATCAAAACAGCAGGCCATAGAATAGAAAGGTGAGCTGCGAAGACACAAATCACTTCCCAGTCACAAAAATTGCCAAAAAATAGCAGCTTGCAGCTGTGCACAGCAGGGACAGAAAACATTAAACACATGTTAAATAACAAATAGGAGACTTAAATATAGCTAAAAATGGACCTTATTCTGAATAAATCATGCAAGCTGCATCTTAACCGTCCTGAGAAATGTAATGGATCATGTGAAATCTGCCAAATTTGTATTTAAAAAAAAATCAATAGCGTGTGCCTCTGCTTTTCAAATGACATGGTGTTCGGTTCTGGGAGGGTGTTCTGTGCTTCCGCTGGCCCCCCTCCCGCCCCCAGCACCCATAAGACTACAGCTGGATTTAAGAAATTTCACTTTAGTTAAAGACAAGCAAGACATGCATTTGAATAAGTCTATTTTTTGGGGGTGGATAAAAACTATTTAACATTCACTTTGCACTGCCTTAGCATTTCACAAAATTGTTCCCTCTTTCTTTTGAACATGTAAAGGAGTTGGCTCATCTATTCTGAACCGTTTTTTGAAAACCACAGAAGTTCATTTCTCCCTTAGTTCTCATCCATTTTTAGCCTCTACTAAGACAGAGCCATTGCCACCTGGTCAAAGAGCTTTTTACCCCATCTTCCTCACCATCGGGGAATGGGCGGGGGAGGGCATTGCCTTTTATGACAATAAGGTCAAATAAATCTCCAGGCAGAGTATTCTCATCAATCCTGCTGGCAAATCTCCTTGTTTTGAGACATTTGTGGCCTATGTATTTCTGTCTTTAGATTATTTTCAAGTCCTTTGGATTGCCTTCAGCACTTAGGGTCACATTTTGGTTTATCCTATGTGTCTTTCTTTTGGGATATGAATGCATGTTAATAACATGAAGTTGAAGCGTGATGTGAATTTTTAACTTTGCCTTTCTATTGTCATAACACATTTGTTGCTCTAACAGACGTACAGACAAATACCTCTGCACACGCATGCACACACTCGCCCGTTGTTTGGCATGGAGAGGTTGTCTGTGATCAGTGCCTCCAGCAGCCATGGAATTTTATTGCTGTATATGAGGCTTTTTTTCTTCAGTAATCAGTTACAAAGGAGTTTAATGTGAGGAATAGGATACCTTGTGGAGGGAGCATCATGACAGTGTACACTGGTTTCTCACCTGGGGAATAAAGAGACTGTGCACATCCATGCTATCCTCTATCTAGCATCTTGCCCTAATGTCACCTTTCCATTTGGAATATTCATAATGCCCCTTAATGTGAACAGAAAATATGTGGTTTTGCAGGCAAAAATATATATATGTATGTAAAGAAGAGAATCAGAGAAAAAATTAAAAACAAGAAGCAAGTAGAGTCCTACTGGGGAGCCTTTGAGAGGCATGATTAGCATACTTGGGAGGCTTCTCCCTGCCCCAAGCCATCCTCTTTTGGCTTGTGCATAGAGCATTTCCACAGAGCTGCGCTCAGATGGGGGCTCTCCAAAGTCAGTGAATGCTCTCATGTACTGAGAAGTCATAAATATGGAATACGCTGCACCGCTGCTTCCATTTCCTGTCTTTCAAGGATATGGGTGAAATTACAGATGGTAGTACAAGTAGTGATTAAAAAAGGGAGAAAGATGTGTGAAAGAAGAAGGAAGCAAGGAATTCTAGTAAAAAGAAAGGAAAAGAAAAGAAAAAGCAGAAAAGAAAAGAGGAAGAAGGAGGGAGGGAAGGAAGGAAGGAAGGAAGGAAGGAAGGAAGGAAGGAAGGAAGGAAGAATTTGCTCTTAGTTTAGAGTGCATTTAGCATCTGATTATCCCCAGAAAACTTGTGTCCAGGAGAAGAGCACATGCAAGCATCCCTTTCCCATTGGAAGAGAAGAAGTTTTTTCCAGGTGATGATCTCTCATCCTGGGGGAAGGTTCTGGTTTTTGTGGCTGTGGAAAATCAATCCGGCTTGCTCCTTTGGCGACATCCCCACCCCCTCTCCAAGAAAAGTCCCAAGCTTCCAGCCACCCCCGACATATATCTCCAAGGCAAGCTGCTTCTGAATTTTCCAGTGAGGGATTGGCCTAAGAGACAGCAGCAGAAAACTATTATTTGCAATGTTGGTGGACCACCTCAGCAAGGCCTTATTTTGATACCATTAGAAAGAAAGAAAGAAAAAAAGAAAGAAAGAAAGAAAGAAAGAAAGAAAGAAAGAAAGAAAGAAAGAAAGAAAGAAAGAAAGAAAGTTTGTAAAAGAAAGAAAACCCCAAACAAAGCTGAACAGGTTAATGAAATAACATCTAAAATGTCCCTTTAACAGGACTCTGTGTCTGACCTTCCACCCACTTTTCCTGCCCATTTTTGAACGTCATCTAATGTACTTTTTATATTTTTATTTGGCTTCAATGGTCCTAGAGATTTAGGGTCCATCTTTTGCTTTGTGTGCTTTTTTTATTCTATTCATTTCTTGTGTAATATTCCTCCTCTACCTTGCCCATTGTGATTCATTTCTTTAAGATCTTGTTTTATTTTTAAGTCATCAATTACTCAAAGCTTGTGGGCCTATCTGTCCTCAGCCATCTGGACCCCATACCTTATTTTAAAGCATGTTCAAATAATGACAACCTTCTTTTCTCAATTAATTTATGGGCTGTGGGGACCATTTTTCATTTGTTATCATGCTCTTCCATTTGATCTCTCCTATCTTTCTTCTACATCTGCAGCCATGGTGTATAAATCTTCCACTCCAGCATTGTCATGGTGCCCAAGATATATAGGTATAACTCCCTATTAGTTCCACAAAACTGACCTTAATTTCTAAAAATGGTATCAGATGTGAATAAAGTTGGGTAAGATGATTTGTTTTGATTTACTTTGTACCACTTATCTTTGAGTTTTCTTCCTACTTTTCTTTTATCTAATTTAGACAGTAGAGTCGTGCAAGCTGGGTTACGATTTATCCATTACCTCCCCGCCAATGCTGCTCCTTAGAGAGATAGAGCTGGGAGATTTTTGGCTGTGGATAATAATAATGTGGCCTGTGGACATGCTGGAGGCTGGTTTGCATTTTCTGTTTTATTCAAGCTGACCTCCAAGCTTCAATATTTTTCTATTTCAAAAACGTGAATATTTTCAAACAGCATGACTATATCAAATCATTAGATACTGGGTCTGAGATTTGCACAATAAAATTAAATGCATAGATTCAAGTCTCTTTTCTCTTCTACTGCATCACTTGAAAAAGATAGGAGTTTTGGAAACACCCAAATCTCTTGCCAGCCACTAAAGAAGACTAGTTTGAGATTTCCGAGGGGCTGTGGCTTACAGAATCCTGTGTGTGTGCGCATGTGTGTGTATGTTTTGTTTTACATAAACAGACTTCCATCCAAACCAAGGAATGCTAATTAAGCAAAAACCATGACCAGATGTTTATTAACACTTCTCAGGTTCATGGGATTTGGAGAGTGTACAGTTTTCATGAACTAATTTAAAAAGGGAAACACCTTTATCAGAATAATAGCCAATTATAATTGCCCATGTTGCCCATTCTTTTCTGTATGGGTGGAGCTGGGGGACAGGGTCCCTCACAGTTGAGAGATGAGTGCTGGCCCCCCCTGCCAGCCCACATCCTGGTGCAGCTGGCTGCAGCCCACACCCGGGTCTGGGTGTGGCCTTTGAGCCACACACCCACTGCACTGAGTAGAGCAGAGGAGCACACCCACGTAGATACACAAAAGGAACCCTGGATAGTTTGGTATGCAGAGTCAGTTGGTTTGTGTTTTTCGCCTTTGTTTTTTTTAGTTGTATTAATGAGTTTACCTTGTGTCGCCTGGATGGGTACCTATCTGCACGAGACTGTCAGGCAGGACTCTGGCAAGCCATGGAGTGTCTCTGGAATGCCAGCAAATGGTGAGACAGGAAGAGGGGCTGTCAGGCCTCAGCATGGTGACTTCACTCTGGGCCCCAGATTCAAACTGTGTAGTAATAAAACTGAATAGCACCATACAAAACTCTGCATTTCATAAGACAAATATTGCTCTATGCATTCATGTCCCTTGCACTATGTTAACTGTAGGAAGAAATGGAAACAGTTTTAGTGACCCCCTGGGACCTATAAAGGCTATTTCTGAGTCTGAATCTTGCTGTTTAATTTAATCATTTATTATATTAATATTCAAATGGGCTGCATCTTATTAGCTACTGCAAAGATGTTAGTATGTCTGAAATAAATACCTAATTATGCTTTTGAAGAGAGGGGTTCTAAAGTCTTTGGTATGTTTGTGCTAATAGAACAGTTCATTTGCAGATTTTTCTGCAGAAATCAGCAGTTTGAGGCTTTTCTCTCTTTCTCTTTTAAGAAAATAAAAACAAGGATGGAATATCCACTGAGAGGCTTCAATAGCAGGTCCTAGTTTCACCAGCTCCCAAGCAACATTGGAATTATGGAGTTTTGTTCTCTGTGCCCAAGTGAGCATCCACTTTAGAGTGACCGACGCTCTCAACTCAATAACACATTAATACAATTAATTGTTTTAATCAAATGACCATGAAATTAAATATGTTCCCATTCAAAGAGGGGGATTATATTTTCTTGGAAATATATTTTTTGTGCCCAACATGCTAATATTTTTAACATGATGGTTTCATTATTTTCTATCTGCATCTCAGCCTCTCTCTCTCTCTCTCGCTCTCTCTCAATTCCCAGTGCAAAATCAAAATCTTATGTAGGTCATTGATTTTTACATCCACAGACAATGGACACCAGCAACTTGCAGAAATCAGACCATGCCATTTGGAGACAGTGCTCAAAGCATAAAGCCACATACACTGCAGAGGAGGGGCCCGGGGCACAGGAACCTGCGACATGGACTCCGGGAGTGTTGGAGACCAGAGCCTGGCAGGATCTGTGTGGAGTCCATTTTCCTAATGCTGAGCATTAGCTTCATGAGGATGGATTATGCCTCTGGCGTAATATACACAAACGGTGATGATAAATTCTAAACTAAATGTATACACTGCATTTGGAGCAGTGGAGAAATTAGTGGTAAGTGCAGAAGTTACAGTCTGAGAAACTGGGAATTACACATTACTATCTTTCTAAAGTAACTGCCACTGGCTTCGCCATCACTCTTTTTTTTTTATTTTCTAAGATTACTAAAATGGTATGTCTACTAATACCCGATTATCTGCTTCACCATTTTTTTTTCTTCTGGATGAATGTGAGAGCCAAAGGTTAAAGGCCTGAGCGAGTGGCCGAGAAAATGCTCCCAGGCTGGGGATGGTCACAGTTTCCCCCCCTGCCGACCTCCATTTAACCTTTAAATTGACCCAGAATGAGTGTATTTTCCTTCTTCTCACATGGACAGCTGTCCCAAGAGAGAAGACCCTCTTTTCCGGGGTGGATAATTACATTGTGGCTGGGACTAGCTTTCAACTGTGCAGGGCCTGGTGTCACACTCTGTGTTGTGTCCATGTGTCTCTCCTTTGGCCCTGCATACTTACTGCCTGTGTTGTTGCTGTCATTGTCACCACTCTGTCCTTCTCACTCTCTTCTGCAGAGCTTTCCCACACATCTGCTAGGTACCAGGTTCCCCTGGGGCTCACAGGTGCCATAGATGGGATCCTCTGGGAATGACATGTCACCCCCATGCTTCAATTTCACTAGGTGACAACTGAGGAACATGTACTCAGGACCATAGGACCAGGGCAGAGCCTGGTGATGATTGAAGACAGCCTGGAGGAGGTGCCACTGCCCCTGTGCTTGGCTAAAGGCAGAAGGATCACAAGTTTGAGTCTAGTCTGGGAAACATAGGGAGAGTTTGTCTCAAATAAAAAATTCAAAAGGGTTGGGGATGTAACTTGGTGTAAAGGCCCTGAGTTCCATCCCCAGTACAGGAAAAAAAAAAAAATAGATAAGAAGGTCCCTAGATGCTGGGACTCATGGTGAGTCTCCAAAGTTCTCTAAGCTCTCTACAAGACTCAGCACTTCCTGTGGAACTTTCCCAGGCAAGTCTTACACGATCCAGTCAGGTGAATAAGAAACCAAGAGGAGCCAGCAGGCCTAAGCACTGACTGAGGAGAAAATAGGAAGGGAGGTTAGGAAGTACATATTTAGCGTGCTCTTGCTTGCTCCTGTCTCCTAGGGGACAAGGTGACAGGAACCTCTACTTTCTCACCTTCCCATTTCCCTAGAGGGGCAAGGCACCCACAGACCACATATCCCAAAGAGAATGAAAGCCTGTGTACCTACCCAGGCACCCATGGGGTCAATCCTCTTGCTTCATTCATGGCCTCATGGCCAACTGGTTTGTCTGACTTATAGGGCTGGCTCTTTCCACTGTGTGTAGCTCCTCTCAGAAACCCTCACCTCAGCCTGGATTTCCCAGTCTGAGTAGCACCCTCTGGCTGTCCATCTCAGCTCAGGTAACTGATATTCTTGTTAATGCCTTTGCTTGTTGATTTTCCCTCCCTACCTCTATCCCTCTGAATGCAAGTCCTGGCAAAAAGGAGGCCAAGATTAAAGTAGATTTCACGAAATAAAAATGCAAGGCCTGTTTAAAAATTATTAAGAATTTTAAGGCAGTGACATCAGAGCATTAAACCAGGGAAGGGTGCTTCTAAGTGGCATAGATCACACAGCCCCAGAGCCACCCTGGGAGAACGTGTTCTACACTGACCAGGTCACTGCTGGGCCCAGAGCCTTGCCTGGCACTTAGCAAGTGCCAACACAAGCTGATGATGAAGCCCACAACACACCTCACCTCCTCAGGAGATAATTTTATTTTCCCATTACCAGAAGAACCTCGACTTAGGGATAAGTCTAGAGGACTAAGTGATTTGTCACTTTGAATGTCACCATGTGAGACAGAGTGGTTCCTACTAAATGCTGGCTGAATGAGTGAGTGAATGAATGGATGGGTGGATGAATAAATGGATAAAATAGCCAAAGGAATGTGGGGCTCAGAGAAAGGAGAGAAGGCTTCCATTGTAGGAGAGAAGATGGGGCTTTAGGGAAAGAGAGAAGTTTTGTTTTAGCAAGACGTAGGTTTAAATAGGGGAGACATGGACATTCCAAGCCTTTGTCCAGAGGAAACTAGGGAGACTTCACTGTGTTCTGGGGAGCAATGGGGAGCACCACTGGGCTGGGATGTAGGATATATGTGGGAACATAGTGAAAATTCCCTGGTGGGAGATCCCTCCTTTCCTCTCCAGCTAGCGCTAATGCTTCCCTTGGGGCCCTTCTCCACCAGAAGCGCAACAGCCAGCAAGGTCCTGAGCAGTGAGGAGGCCCTTGATTCATTCCCAGGGATCCCTCAAAGGCTTTGCTCCTGGACACATGGAAAGTGTGCCATGGGCATCTTGGCAACCCCGTGGATTTCTGCAAGTGGGGAGGGGATGTGGATGAAATAAGTCGGAAGCCGAGAGAGCCACAGTGGGCAAGTTTATGGTCTCTGAATATTCTTAGGCTTATGTGGAGGTATGAAGACTGCGTCCAGGCTGATGAATGTCCTGAGTGGTGAAGGGACAAATGCCCCATATCTGTTCTTTGTTTTGTTTGTTTTTTTGGTACCGGGGATCGAACTTGGGTCCTTGCGCTTGCGAGGCAGGTGGCAGAACCGCTGAGCTAAATCTCTAGCCCCCCATATCTGTTCTTGTTTCAACACAGTGTTTCTAGAAAAGGTCTCAGACTTCTAATTATGTTCTTAGTCATCCTAGGAGTAAAGGATGAGAGTGCAGCTTTGATTGATTGATTCATTCATTCATTTTCAGTACTGACGATTGAGCTCAGGGCCTGCACACTGAGTTATATCCCCTCCTTTTTCATTTTTATTTTTTTACCTTGAGACAGGGTCTTGCTAAGTTGCCCAAGCTGGATTCACACTTGTGACCATCTTGCCTCAGCCTCTTAGAGTGCTAGGATTACAGACAAGTGCTACCATGCCTGTTTTTTGTTGGTTGGTTTGGTTTGAGTTTTGTTTATTTGTTTTAAATACAACTCAGAAGATGTCATCCAATGTGAATGGTTTTTGGTCCTCCACTTCCTTACTCTCTGGCCATTGTCTAGCTCCCTCTCTGGCCGTTTCTCACTTTTTGGCTCCCTGAGAAGTCAGCATCCTGACCTGGCTGTCAGCCCTGGTGGCTTCTGAGCCAGCACCATGGTGGGATTGTGGACACCAGAGGGAGTGGAATTAGAACCTGCAAAGAGAAGCAGAGCATCCTGTGCTGAAGGACTTCATCCTGTTTTCCCTGAGAGCGTGGGACCCCAGAGGACCAGGTCACCGGATGCGTGTAGCTGCTCAGTCCTTGACCACTACGGGCTCGCTCATTCATTCATTCATTCATTCATTCCTTAGGAATTGTTTTGAATGAGGCCTGTACTATATAACAAAGAGTTAACACAGTGACTAAGGAGCCCACAGTCCACTAAGAGAGGTGACTATGTTATAAGGACCAGGGACAAGTGGGATTGGAATGACAGTCTGGCAGCAGGCCTCAGCGATCGAGAGGAATGAGGCCCTGAAGTTTGCAATCAGAGGAGGCTTTCTGTCCACAGCCTGCTGCCTGAGAATCCCCCAAGTCCAGGTGCAAAGATGGGCTCCCAGCATGTTCCAGAGGCCTGGTCCCCTGGATCCACTGTTCAGTGTGGGGGCCCAGCATAGCTGGTTTCCCCATGGGTCCTGTCACCTGTGGGTGATACTCCACTCCCGAGGGATGGGTCCCATCCACTTGAAACCCTACCCTTTAGGGAATCTAGAACTTGGCATAGGGAGCAATAAGATGAAGCTTGGGCCAGCAGGGGGCTGAGGAAAGGGGACATTGGACCTGCTGCTCCCAGACCCAATGAGCCTTTCACCCACCAGAAAGGAGCTTTCATCTCCACTGCTGCTGGAGCCTTTACATTTAGGTTCATTATTGCAGCCTGTCTCCCCCCTCCTTCTTCTCAAGACTAGATTAGATTCTCATCAAAGTCCGGGGGTGGGGGAGAGCATTTATGCAGATCAATCTGTGTTTGGGCATCAATAGTTAACCCGGTAAGATACACTTCTATTACCCTCCGTGGAATCCTCGGAGGATCAATGTGCGGCTTTAACTACCACACAAGGAAAAAACATATATTCCTGCTGCCTTCGCGTCGCCATCGGGAGCCTGTGTGTATGTTTCCCTCATTATTTGGATGTGCCGTTTGAATGTTGTGATCAGTGATTCAGGGCACATGATTCATCACGAAGACATTTGCTCGGCAGACATGTGAGGAGCTGTCTGCCTCTTCAATCTCACTGACAGGGCAAAAATGCTGATTTATAGTAAATCATTAAAATCTGCTTATTATGGCACGGCTTGTTCTTCTTCCCCACTTCAAGCCCGCAACTTGATCTGCATCGTGTCTCTTACAATTTTATACTACAGCAAGCAGTTATTTAAACAAGAGAGGAAAGATCCTTAGTCTTTATTAGTGCATATGAAAGGATATTTTGTTTAAAGAAGACTAATTAAGAATGCAGACGATTTTCTTGCTCAGTTTAGGGGGAAAAATAAAGATTTAAAACGTCTAAGTGGAACAAAGAATTACTGTACTAGAACAATACGTTAAAATGATGATTTGGTACATATTTTAAATAGTCATAAAATATCAGTTCACGTGTTGCCAAAATTATTAGAAAGGCAGGGGTTTGGGGCTAGTCATCTCAGAGTTTAGATTGGAGGGAGCCCATGAAGGTCTCTAACAGTTGAAAATCAGCAAAAGGCTAATACTATTTTGTGTTCAACTCCAGTATTGTGACAACAGTTACAGGGCTTTAAAAATCATTTGGAAAGTTTTTTCTTTAAAGGGAAAGATTTAGGATTTGGTGGAAATATAACATGGGAATATGTTGCATGCTAGGTAAACAAAGAAATAACACAAAGAGGTCTATGTTTCGTATGTGTTACTTACAGTAAAAAAATATTAATTTGATGCCTGGGGACAAAAATCCTTGCCACTGAATTACAAAGAAGAGAATAAACTGATTCAAAATTAATCCATACAGATCTGTCCCCTTAATAAGACTAATTCCAGAGAACAAAGCAGAGCATAATGCATTTTAAATTAAGTTGGAAAATGCATAATTTATATTTGTTTTATTTTTTCATATTTTAACACAGGTGCATTCCAGAATGTTAAGAACCAGAAGAGAAGGGCATGCTTTTGTCCACGGTTTCAGACTTTTTAAAACCAAAAGAAGTAATAGTTTTCTTCTTGTCCACGAAGTAAGACCAAAATCAGACAGAAAAGATGAACACAGCGAGAAGAGGGAAAGAATGTTTGGTTAAGATGAATTTTAAGGATGTCTCAATCCTAATGCAACATTCAGAAACAGAAAAAAATAAAGAGCATTAATGGGGGTGAAAAATCATGCTCTCTTTTGTTTTAACTGAGTAGTTTAGGGGGACCTGGATAGGATAGGGGTGCAGTTGGGGAAACTGCAGTGAGCTCTCCGTGATGGTAGAAGACCCTCATTGTGCCCCATAAGCCCCAGGAGGACCCGAGGCCACAGGAAAGTGACTCAATGTAGGACAGGGAAATGGCCTTATTTTCTTATGGAATTTTTGCTGGATTAAGGGGTAACTTTCTCAACTCCCAAGTTGGAATGACCTCCTCTGTTTCCCTTCTTTTCTCCTTGCTCCACTCCAGGGCAATTTAGCCTGGCTTCCTCCCTCCCAGTTCTATGACACAGTAAATGTAGTAAATGTAGCTCACCACATTTACTAACTCATTTATTAACTCATTTTATCTTAACTCATTTGAATTTTTTCGGTTTTGATTTTGAATACAAAGTAGACACAGCTACTAGATACAACTATTAAAATTAAATTAAATGTCTTGATAGTACTTTTTTAAATTGTTCTCGGAGGGACCTTTGCTGATGATTAAATTGCACAGGAAATGTAGATGCCAAACCAAAGCCTGCTTGGTTACAGGGCAGGCAGAAGGAACCAGGAAATCTACATGTGCTCTCTCACCTGCTTTTTACCAAGTGCATCGAGTGAAACATCCTCACTGGTCCGTAGTCAGAGATGTGGGGACCAGGCAAGGCATTGCATCTCTCTGTGCCTCAGCATGGAAATTTGATTTGGGTCCATCTGACCCCGTGTCTGTCACCATCCCCCCTTATAAGCTCTCCACCCAGAGCAGAAACCAAGTTCACTGTAAAGTTCACATATGCACTGCTGGTCTCTAACCACCTGCCATTTCTTGGTCCTGAGAACTGTAGCATCGACACATTCTTTGCACAGCAGAACCAACATTGTCATTGGACATGGGCCACTAACTTGCCAGTAACGTTTCAGATGATAAAATCATCACACTGATATTTTCAGGAGTCTTGATTTTGGAGATCACTTCTGATTTTTTTTTTTTTCCTCATGAGGAAGGTCCATGCCTCTCTCATTTACATCCAAAGAAAAAGATATTGTTGAAGACACTGTTGTGGTTTGAATATGGTTTGTCCTCCCCAAAACTCAGGTCAGAGTTTAATCTCCAAATCCATATGTTAATGGAATTAAGAGGGTGGAAACTTATGGTATGGAGAAGTGGGATTTGGGGGAGGTGGTTAGATTGATTATGATGGCTCCGTAATTGAATACTGAATACTTGCGGCTCTATAAAGATGAGGAGAGAGATCACAGAGCCATAGAAATGCAAATTCCCTATTTTTCACCATACAAAACTCTGTGGTACCTTAAGGCTTTGCCAGCAGGTAGGTCATCATCAGATGAACCCCTTAGATTTTGCATCTTCAGAACTACGGGTTAAATAAAACCTCTTTCCCTTCTAAAGTAGCCTGCCCTAGGTTATTTCATTATAGTAATGACAAAGCTAATACAGAAAGCTTCTAACTTTCTCAGCCTGTATATTTTGCTTTTGGAAGATTAAATGAGATACTACTTAAAATAGGATATTCCAGCTGGTAAGGTTTGGAGTTCTGGTAATCTAGATACATTTTTTATTCTCACCAAGCCTTAAAAGTTCATGAATTTGTTTAGATCAAGTTCTTATTTCCTTTCTTAATTTTTTGCTGATCCACACTAGTTCTATTGTCACTGGTTAAAGATGCTGTGGTGTTTTCTAAGCTTGCTAAGTCATTTTGTCACCAGAGAATCACCCTTTCCTCCTTTCTCTGCAGCATCATGGATTCAGATTGTGGTACTGTCTTTTCTCTGTTCTCCCCATCACTTCGTCCCTGGTTCCACTGTCTCTTCAATATGTTAATTGTAGGGAAGAGTCAGTAGGCAAGAAGGGTACAAATACAGAAAAGACAAAAACAAGATGCACATCTTGGGAACTAGCCTTCCTCAGAGTCTGGTAGTTGGCCTTCTGCTTGGGCTGGAATTTTGACTTTGTTTTTGCTAATAGTCTTTTGGCCCCTTTGTATAATGTCCTCACATTGTCAACTTCTTGTGTCAGGGTAAACATTTCTAGTCTGAGTCAGTGTGGGGAATGAGCAGAGGATGGACATGTGCAGTGGCTTCTGCTAGATCCAAGGACTGCAATATCCCCGCCTACACATGAATTGCTGCTCATCTCCCCATGTGCCCCACAGATGGGCAAGCGTGGCACAGCCTGGCCATTGCATGGCTTTTCCCTGGGCCGCCTACCCATCACTCTGCCCATCTGGGCAGGTTCTCTGCCCTCCAGAGAAAGCAGCTGGCAGACTTGCACAGACATAGAAACTCTACTGGGGCATCAGAGGCCAGAAAAGGAAACTGAGACATGGTGTCATCACTACAAGCCCTGTCTAGGCAAGACTCCAGTGGGCCCAGTGTCTTGTGTGGCTGTCTTTCTCTTCCACTTTCAGCACCACTCCTCTTCTTCCCCCAAGGTACTCCATATGTGCATATTTAGGACAAGACTCGTGGTACCTGACCCATCCACTCACTTGGATGGCATTGCTCTTCTCAAGCTCCTTGCACCCTGAAAAGTGATCCTGAGAAAGGTTCTTATGGAGAATTTTGATCCAGCATTGCAGTCCCAGAAAGGCGGATATTTGTGTATACAGAAAACTTTTCAGCAATTCTAAGAAATCTTATGCAGTGGAAAGCTTACTCCAAAAAGAGACAAACAGAAGCCAATTTCTATCCTGTGGTTAACGTGCTAAGTGAAACTGGTTGGATTTCTTTACTTCTTTGAGCCTCAGTTTCCTTATTTAAAACAGAGATGAAATAACATGAGCTTTCTATAAACATTTCTGACCCACTGTTTTTTTCACCAACATTTAAAAATTAATTCTCCCTCTTCAGCCTCCTACCTCCCTTCTGTAGCTGCAGTGTGTCCCCTCTCCCCAGGCCTCGCACTGTGTGCTTCCTGAAAGAACTGTAGGAATCTGTGATTCCTTGCTCTCCTGTCTCCTGACGCCACTTCCCCCCTGAAATGCTTCTTTCAGCACATGATACCTTCTCACCATACTTGCCTCTTTGGAGAGCCCAACAGTGTGGATCCAAGGATATCCTTTGGAGACCCAAGGTATGGATCTAGAATGTTCCCTGAAGGCTCATATGTTGAAGACTTGTAGCAGTGTTCAGAGGTGGGAAATCGGGGTGGGGGGGGTGTATCATAAGGGCTTTAAACTCACCAGTGGATTAATCTACTCATGTGCTCATAATGCGATGGCTCTATTGGGAGGCCCCTTAGAAGGTAGGGCCTAGTTGAAGGAAGTAGTCCTGGGCGGGGGGTGTTTCCTGGAAGAGAATACCTTGTCCTGACCCCTTCCTCCCCCTTTCTCTGTCTCCTGGCTGCCATGAGCTAAGCAGCTTCTTTTGTCATGCTCTCCAGCCACAATGTTTCTGCCCTGCCACAGGCCTAACAGCAAAGGAGCCACCTGGCCATGGACTGACACCGTGAAGCAAAATAAATCTTTCCTCCTTCAAGATGATTTTTCTCAGGTGTTACAGTTAGAGAACACTGACTAACACAAACACCACCTACCATTTCTTCCTCTTATGAATGCTGTCCTATCTCTGCTGTCCAGAGTTGGGCACCTCTCCTTGCTGGGGTGTGAGCCCTACCTTGTTCTCTTAGCAATCTGCAAACATAGAACTCTTTTCTGTTTTTAATCTCACTTAGTCTTGTGGACTTAAACTACCTTCCAAAATAAAGGTTGTTAGCCCTTGAAATGTGGAGATTTCTTGAAAAATCTGATAAAACTGTGGACTGTATCTCCAGAAAAAGTCTCAGGATCTTGCATCAGTTTTAAGGGATCTGTGTACTCCTCAAAGTCCTAATAGTAATAATGACACCAACAGTGATAATAATAACACCTGTTCCTCAAAGGTGGTGTAATAATAGTGCAGATTGAGCGTTCCTAATCCACAATACATATTGTACTGAAATCTGAAACTTTTTGAGTTGCCATCATGAAACCACAACTGGAAAATTCCACATGGGGAAACTCTGTCCCATTCACAAAGTTATTAAAAATATTGTATAAAATTACCTTCAGGATATGTATAGGAGATATACATGAAACACAAATAAATTTTGTGTATAGGCTTGAGTCTCATCCCCAAGATACCTCACTAATGACTATGCAAATATTCCAAAATCTGAAAGAAAAAACCCTGAAATGTGAACCACTTCTGGTCCCAAGCATTTTGGATCAGAGGTATTCAACCTATAGTAATAGCAGCAGCAATACAAATAGTAATAGTAACTAACTTTTCAAAGGTAACGCAACAACAATAATAACTAACACATCCTAATGGAGGTGGAAAAACACAGTAAGGGAGGCAGAATAGGTTCGTAGACTTCTTGCCCACATGTGCCCCTTCTCCATGTGCCTGGTGAAAATTCCTCTCAGAGCTCTTAATATTGTGGATGAAGAAGCCCAAGTTTCTATTCTCTATTGAAATTTTTTTCCCTTGTTCCGTGAATATTTTCAGAAATATTTCAAAGAGAGGGAAGGGGAATCAGGCATAACACCTTTAACTCCCATTTTAACCTGAGGGTCCCTAGTTGATCTCTTGTCCTGTGCCTGAGGAAAATTCCAAGATAGATTCCCAGTATCTCCTTCGTGCAGATAAGACAGGGACCTTAGTACCTCTCATAATTAGGATTTGCCCAATGCAGACCTGAGATGAGTTTATTGGGGTTGTGACCCCAGGAAGTAGGACAAAGGAGAGTATGAGACAGGTAAGGAAATCACTGAAGTGAGTATTCATGATGGGCTCCCCTCCGCAGCTGGGAGTCATCCCAGGGGCACCCTCTGAGAGACACTGCACCACACAGCTGGTTAGAAATGCAAATCTTATCCTCCCTCCTTCCCACCAAATCTACTAAATCACTCTCAGCAGGGGGCCCAGGAATCTGAGTTTTAACAATCTCTCCAGGGGAAGAGTTTGGGATAAATATTAAGAACCAATAGCATAGGATGCACATAGGTTGGCTCCCCAAAGGGCCAGGAGCTGAGTATCCAGCAGTTTCCCTTCCTCAACAATGGAGAACTGTTCCAGAGGGGTCACCTCTCAGAACTGGTGGCAGCTTCTGCAAATGTTCCAGGCAGCACCCAAGTCCATAGAATACCCCAGAAAGAGAAACATAGAAAGCTACACATCTGATTGGAAGCTCTGACATCAGAGTGGGCTAGGGAAAGCTGGTGGGACAGTGACATGGTCTGCTTCAAATGTCCTTGTCTAAGTTCTGGCAACGTAAAGTTCAGATCTCTCCTCTCAGTTCCAAATTTCGGATACACACGTCTGGAAGTCCCATCAACACACCCCAAAGTGCAGACATTATATACCCCACCACCCAAATAGTTCCTCCTGCTCTTCACAATGTAGCTAGAATCATCCACCACTCTTTAATCAGGATGCAGTCCTAGCTTGTGCAAATGCAATCCTTTCCCTCACTTTCTCAATCAAATCATTTATCAAATGCTGCTCATTTTCCCATCTTTAGCTATTCAGTTCTTTTTTTTTTCTAGTTCTTTTTTTTTTTATTCAGTACTGGAGATCGAACCTAGCACCTTCACATTGAGTCATATCCCCAGCCTTTTTTAAAAAAGAATTGTTAGTGTGAATAAGGTTCAAATGGTATAATTGATAATGTGGAATAGGAAGAAAAGGTCTAAAGGAGTTGGGGAAGTGGAAGGAGTATGGGAAAGGAAAGAAGGGAAAAGAAAAAAATATGAGAAAAGGGAAAAATGGAAACAAAGTCTTTGTAAATAGGGAAGGGTGGAGGGGTTGAAGGGAGGGCAGGGGAATGGGGAAAAATAAGAACTAAGATACATCATGTAAAGGTACACAATCCCAACGATGAATGTAACTGTATTTTTTACCTAAAATGTACCAACAAACTTAATGAAAAATAAATAAACAAGTAAAAAAGAATTTTTAAAATTTTGAAACAGGGATTTGCTAAGTTGCCAATGCAGGGCTTTTATACTTGCATCCTCCTGCCTCAGCTTTCCAGTGTGCTAGGATTACAGGTGTAAGCCACCATTCCTGGTTTCACTTACCTTCTTAATATCTGCTCAGTCATTTAATTTCTCTCCTTCTTCACCACTACACCTTATTATGAGCCCTTGTCACTTTTGCGTGAATTTCTCAACTGGGTCTCCATGCTAACAGTCATATATACAGCCGTCCATTTTCTATATAATGCACTCTGGTCTCCTTTAAGCACAGATTGAACCAAGTAGCTCTCCAGCTGAAAACTCTCGTGGCCCCCCTTGTCCTGCAGCTCTTTGAGTCATACCAACACAGATCTGAGAATTCCTCAGTATATTAGGCTCCCAAAAGCCTGGGCCCTGGGCCTTTGGGCCTATTCTTCCTCTGTCTGGCTTCCTCTTCCCTTTCATCCCTGTTCTCACTCTCTTCCCTGGCATCTCATATCTCTACTGCAAGATGTCCTTCCCGTCATCTCCTCCTCCAACCCTGGCAGAGCTCAGAGCTCTAAGTGAATCCAAAGGAAATCTTTGCAGACTTTAGCATATACTGAATTGTAATAGAGTTACCCGATGACCCGTCTGCCTTCCATATGCAGCGACAAGCCCCCCCACCCCCAAGGGAATGAACCAGTTCTCACTTTTCTACCACAGCACCAAGAACAACACATGACTTTGTGATATGCAGTGCGACTCATTCAAATGAGTGTGCACATGAGTGAATGAAATGTGGTTCAGGACAGTGATTACGTAAACAGCACCTCCTTCTATTGGTTAGCTACCAAATTCTGTGTAACAAACAAGTCCCCAGACTCAGTGATTGTGATGGTTAATTTTAGAAGTCAGCCTGACTGTATTAACAGATACCCAGTCATTGGTAAAATATTACTTTTAGGTATGTCTGTGAGGATGTTTTCAGAAGAGATTGGCATTTGAATCAGTGAATGAAGTAAAGAATGGGAAAAACTGCTTTCCTTTACCATCTTTGTAATTTTAGCCTTTTCTTGTCTGCTTTTAAACTTTGTTATAAAAAATATAGTTATAGCTTTTGAGCAAAGAAAAGAATTATTGTCTTCAATAGAGAAGATGAACTCATTCATTGTCTGACCATCTACCCACCCATCCACCTATCTATATCCTATTGATTCTATTTCCTTGGTGAACTTTAATTTAGTGGCTTTAAACAACAAAGTACTTTACTGCTCATGTTTGTGAGTCAGCTGGAAGTGAGTTGACTTAAGTAGGACCCATCTCCGTGTGGCTCAAACCTGCAATTTGAGCCATTCTATCCACTTGCCACTCATGGTCTTTGGGCCAGAGGGCCACCCTGGGCCTGCTACTCCAGTGATGAAGGCCGGAAAGTGAGGTGGACCACCCAACCACGTAAGCGGGTCCTTAACCTCTGCGTACATTCCCTCCATCAACATCCAATCAGCTAGAAGAAGTCACATAGCAATAACTATTAGAAGTCCCTAGACATCTATATCAATAGGACAGAGGATTTTCTCTAGTGGAGAAATTGCAAGGTCTCACAATGCAAGCATGTGAATACAAGGACGGGTGAAGAAATGGGAAGAATAATATAGTATACCACAGTACTGAGGGACCACTTAATATAATTCAATACTAATATTTTTAAGCAGAAAAAGCCAGAAATAAAAGGAATGTCTCAATCAGACAGATCATCTGTCTTAAATTAACATTTAACGTTCATTCAAAAGGTAAAGTCATTGAGAAAGAATCTCAGATCTGCTTTTATAGAATGTGGTGGTTCATGGAAGAATTCATGATTTTAAGAGATTATCAGCTTTTATGATGATCAAAATTCATAAATAAATAAGAATAATTGATATGTTTATAATATTTAAAAACTAATATACTTCCTAATACAATTTGAGATTATTTTATAATTTTGAAGCTATTTTTATATCTTCTGTACCAATTAGAACTTTATATAATTTTTTTGTTTTTTTAGTTAATGACTTTTTTCCCAGTTATTGTATATTTCTCACATGTAGGTTGGGAGAATTTTGAAAGCTCAGGCACTGAAAATCTGAGTGTGGGTGCATATTTACCTTTATCTAGAGAACAGAATGCATATCTTTCCTCAGATTCTCAAAAGGCCCATGACCTTCCCCACACTAAAGAAAAATTAGATAATTCAAACCACTGCACTAGAGGCCTTCTCATTAAAATCAAGAACAATATCACAAATAGTACGCAGTAAAATAATGCATAAGAAACAACAGAAGAAGTGATAAGAAAGTGGGATAATAATATCATTAGATGTCAATAATATGATTTTTCTGCTTGTAAAGTCTAAAATCTTTCATTAGAAAATGCAGAATTTTGAAAACCTCAGAATGCATTTTATAATCAATGCAAACATCTAAAGTAGACTTTTTTTTGGTTTTATTGAACTGTTCAAAATTTTGATAATTATAAAAGTTGATGGTACCTATAAAAGTTGATGTAAACTATGAAAATGTAAAAGTTATTAAGAAATTTAGAAAGTAGACTAGTTATAAAATCAAACTATGAAAATCATTAGCTATTATGTATACTAAAATACCAATTAAAAGATAATGAAAAATAAAATTATATTCTCAGTAGCATTAAAATATGTAAGAACTATGAAAAATATTAACCAGAAATATTGAGAAATCATGAGTAAAATTTTAATGATACAAAATATATTAAAAGGTTTTTAGATAAACCTTGATGAAGGTTTATTGTTTAAAAATTGATAAACTATATCAATTTTTGATTGGAAATATATTAGCTTTTAAATATTATCAATATACCAATTCTTTCCAGATTCATTCATAGGTTTAATGAAGATTCAATAAAAATTCCAGCAGAGATTTTTAAGATTATCAATACAAGTAATTTGTGAGAACATAAAACATTCATTCTGATATTTACTTGGAATGATAAATGGCCAAATACATTTTACAAAGAATAGTGAAGAAATTATCTTAACAGATATTAAAACAAACATTAAACTTAAAAATTTGAAAGTACTTTTGTACCCATGCAACTCACAGAAAGTAGAAAAAATTATCAAAATAGTCCATCTTATACATAATACATCATTGTTATTGAGTCTGACTCATTATCAATTGCATGGCCTCTTATTATTCTATGCACTGATAAAGGAAGAAAAACTCCAAATACGGAATTTATAGAATTCTTAGGATAACATATGCTACCTCGTTGGAGTAAGGATCCATCAGAAAGAAACACAGCATGCAAAAAGTAACAGCAAAGAAATCCATGAGCCTCCAGCTTTGTTCTGCATAGAAGGAGGAAAGCATGTTTCTCTGGAGAACTAGGGTTTCAAGCTGTACCCCTAAAGGGCTGTTAGGTCCTTGGTGATCACAGGTGTTGGCAGAAGCAAATACAAACCTTCTCTGGAAGAACCAGTGTTCAAAACAAGCCAACAAAAACACCCTAGCATGAGAGACTGCAATGTGGTCTAGAATTCAGAGGAGTTAACACAGGAAACATTTCAGAAGCAGTGGAGTCAGCTAATAAGCATCAAATGCTCATTGCCAAAGATAAAGGATTATTCAGGAATGGTGATAGAAACACAGTTTAGTAACTTGGGAAGCTAAATAAATACCACCCAGACCAAAGATAAAATTGAAAATGTGATCCATTGAAAGAACTAGAATCTGAGTGTGGGATTTATCTTTCTACCCATGGAAGAAAAAAGGTAATGGAGAAGTTTTGATTTACCAAATTGAAACAAAATGTAAAATTTCTTTACATCAAAAGTGCACTTGAATAAATTAAAATCAAACAAAACTGGGAAAAATAGTTTCGCCCTTTTATGGCAAAGAAAGAGAACAGTAACCTTATAACATTCTAACACTTCAATATTTGCAAGAATTTTCTCTGGCAAATTTTATACTAGTGAAAAGATCAGAAACAATTAAAACAGGAGGAAGTGAATAAATTATGACTCATCTATACTAGAAAACATGTTTTTGAAGAAAATTTATTGGCTCAGGAAAACTTAAAATCTGAAATGAAATAAAACAGGATCTAAATTATAGTCAGTGTAAACTAATGTATTTATATTTATATAACTGAATCTAGCTAGTTCTCTTTTTCTCTCTATGAATATACAAATAGGCATACAGAAAAAGTACCTACAGTGTATATGTTAATGAGTGGTGACATTTTAGGTGATATTAGACTCTGTGTTTTCTAAATTTTTCTCAGGGAATGAGTATACTCGTTCTCTATTGCTACTGCAACAAATTATCACCTATCCTGTGGATTAAGGAACACAAATTTATTGTCTTACAGTTCGGAAGATTTCATGGAATTGAGGTTTAAGCAGGACTGTGTTCCTTTCTGGAGGATTTGGCGGAAGGACTCTGTCTGGCCTTAGAGGTTGCCCTCATTCGGTGGCCCTCTCGGTGCCTGTACTTCGTCTTCAAAGCCAACAAAGAAGGTCACCCTTCTTATGCTACATCTTTCTGAACTTTCCTCCATCCTCAGGTCACTGACCCAGTGGGAAAGCATCTCCCCTTCTAAAGACCATCGTTACCAGATTTGGTCCACTGAGGTAATCCAGATGTCTCTACATATGAAGGTCCAGAGCCTTAATCTAATTTGCACAGTCTTTCAGGTTCTAGAAATTATGGAATGGACATCTTTGGGGCATTGGGGAGACACTATTCTGACTACCAAAGGTAGTATTATTTTAATATTTGAAATATATACATGCACTTTCTAAAAAGAAAATTAAGAAACATGTATTATCTTTATCATTAATATCATCTGAATTTTTATCATTTTTCTCCTAATCACTAGTTAAGTATTTTACAGAGTATAAACTATGACCCAGAGTTCAAATCCAACCCAGCATCTTGTCTTGCAAATAATATTTTCTTGTAACACGATAACTCCCATTTATTTCCACATTGTCTATGGTTGTTCTTTGTGCACAATAGCAAAGTTGAATCAATGGAGTCCATATTGCTAGGTGCAGTGATGCATACCTGTAATCCCAGCACTCTGGGAGACTAAGGCAGGAGGATCACAGGTCTAGCCTCACCTGGGTAACACAGTGACTTAGTGAGATGCTGTCTCAAAATAAAAGTATAAAAATATAAAAAGGGCTGGAGAAATAGCTCAGTGAAAAGACCCTCAGCTTAATCTCTGGATAGAGAGAAAGAGAGAGACAGAGTGACAGAGAGAGATAGAGACAGAGACAGAGACAGAGAGATCTGGATAACAGAACCTAAAATATCTCTTGACCCTTTATCAGAAAATGCTTGCTAATCTCTGCTTTCGATCATGGCTTCACAATCTAAGATGAAAACTGAAAGCAGGATTAGAAGAGGGACTTGACCTCATAGCAGTGGCGGGGTCTCCGGGGCCATCTGTCCACCCCCTCTTTCACAGAGAAAGTGGTGAGACCCAGAGAGGTGAAGGCCCCAGAGATAGAAATCTGGGGGTCCCCCAAAGCCACACACTGTACCTGCAGAAAACCACTTGATCGGGGGGTCGGAGACTCATCTTCCAACTCCTGCTTTATTTTGCATCTTTGTAGTTGGTACTGATTCCCAGAAATGCACAAAAGCTATCTCAGATTTTTGGAAAGAAAAATAAAAGAGAAAACTGAAGGCAAATACAACATGCAAAGTTCTTATAACTGTGTGCTACCTGAGGCTTAGGTAATTCCCTGTGAGGTTCTGATGCCAGGGGCAGAATGCTCTTGTGTGCTGGGGGTGGGGTGGGGGAGTCTCCTGTGGTTTGCAGCCAGCCCTGTTGTGCCTGCAGCTTTAGATGATGTTCATGTAGGTGGCAGGGAATGAAGAAAGACTAGAGGCACATTTTAGCAGACCCACTCTTCCAGCCAGACTGTGAGCTGCAACCACTGACCAGCCTGGTGATGTTCAATTCATCACCAGGCACAGTGACAGCAACGAGAAGGACCTCAATCACGATTTGTCCTCTGTTCCTGCAATCCTTGTCAGCCCCATTAGTGTTGTCCTTTTTTGAACTGCAGCAACGGGTCAGGCGTGCTGTTATTGATAAAATTTTAAAAACACACACACACAAGAAAGAAAAGAAAAATTACCTACAATTTCATTTTAGAAATTACAATTGAAAACAGTGTGGGGCATATCCTCATGCATAATAGCATACATACTTCATAGTCCATTGTGTTGATGTACCCTAATTTAACTGATTCCTTCCTGCTTAACGTTTAAAAATATAAAATGTGCCCAACTATAAATATGCTTAGATGAGTGTCCTTGTCATTAAGTCATTGGCCACTTCCACCATTATATCTTCAACATGAGTTGATGGGCATGGATGTTTAATTCCAGGAAGACACACATCTTGCCTTTTGATGCACAATGATAAAGTGCTGTGCAGAAGGACTGCCCACCTTGCCTACCTCTCCCGGCAGAGAGAGTGCCTCTGGGAGGCAATGATGATTTCCATTGTGTTGGATGGGTTCCAGAGAGCTTCGACAAACGTTACTTCCTTTTAACTTCAAAAGGATCTTGGGAGCATCGATAGAGACATTTAAAAAAGAGGAGACTGAATGCAGTAATTTGACCAAAGTAATTCCATTAGAGGACAGGAAGCTGGGCCTTCAAACTTGCACAACAGGCAGGGGCATCAGGGACGGTCACTTTAAGGCCTCATTGTCCCCAGGCTCCCCTCTCCCCACTGCATCAGATATATTAAAATATACACACACCCAACATAATTTATTCATAACATATGTAAGAGTTCATTTGCAGCTGCTTGGCTGACAAAGAATGTGACATTGTGGATGCATTTAAATATTTATTGAGTCCAGTTTTGTAGGGTATGCAGGTTGTAAGTCTCTTTGTCCTCAAACCATTCCTCACCCCTCCCTGCCACGTTTTCACCTGTGGTCCACTTTCTCAGGTTTCCCTGGAAATGAGTTTCCTGTTGGCTTTGGGCAGTGGAGAACACAGTGGGAGAGTTAGGGAAGGAGGAAAAGAGGGGTGAGATTTTGTTGCCCTCACTGGGATATTGATTTTATCTGATTTGTGTCAGCCTCTGGCTGAGCCCACAGTGGCCCCACCTGACACCAAATGGCCTGTCTTGTGGGTCTGGTGAGTGCCTTCACTCTATCCCTCTGGATTGGTCATAGCAGTACATTCTTACTGTTATTAATCTCTGGGTTGCTTCTCTCCTCTCTTGACTTATCATTTCCAAGGTCCATGAAATAAATTCCTTGCTTTCTATTTTCTTGATTGGACCCTTCAGGGTATAGGGTTTGGTTTTGCTTCATTTTGGCATAACAGAGCTGATTATCTCAAATGGTTTCATAATTTCAATAACTTTGAACATTTTGTAGAGCCCATACAGAGTTGTATAATAATACTTAATGATTAACATTCTCTGAATGTCTTTCAAGAGAAAGACGAGAAAGTGGACTGAGGGTCACTGCATCCTCTCCACTCACTCACCTGCTTCTCCATCCACCCATGAACCTACACATCCAGTCCACCTTCTCAACTCCCCAGTCCTTCTACATTTGTCCATTCATCTAACTTGGCACTTACTTTCTTGCTCCATCTGTCTATCCATTTTCCAACCATCCATCCTTCCATCCAGCCCTCTATCCATCTTTCTATACAGTCATTCACCTGCCACCCACCCATCTGTTCATCCTTTCATTCATTCCTACTTTCACTCAGCAAATGTGTATTGCATGTATACTAGGCTCCAGGTTGGAGTCTGGAGTAGGCGGACTGAGTTAAAACCTTTCCTTTTCTCCATGCACATGCAGTGAGAGGCGTAGCCATCTAAGAGTCAACTACTTTAGAGGCTTGTGTCAGCTTTGCAGAGGGCCTGATACAAAGAACAGATGCATATCTGTTAAACAAATGAGTAAACAATTGTATCATGGAAGTAGTAAAGGAATACTCTGGGTTTGAAGATGCAGTAGCCGCTTATGTGGTTTAGAAGAGCAGAAAATACTTCACAGAAGAAGGGACAATTTGAGCCACTCTGGGAATGGTTAAGAGTGAACCAAGGATGGAAGTTGGGGAGAATGGCACCCAGAGAGAAAATATAATGCGTTAAAACAGAGGAGATGTAAAGAATTATCTTTCCAATAAGTAGAAACTTAAGGCATCATGCAGTAGTTCAAATGTGGGATTTTGCTATGTATATATTACAAAGTATTTAGTCAATCAACAATTTAAATCGCTTCAGGAATTCCTTGAAATTTAACAATTAAAAGCATTGATGAATGCCACTGTGCCTCTATCTTTACATCCTTTAGCAATATTCTCCTTAGAATAAATTCCTAAGACTGTGATTGCTAGGCCAAAGACATTGCTGGGCTTCTTTAAAAAAATTAATTTCATTTGACAAACTGCCCTCCGGAAGGAATACCAATTTACATTCCCAACAATGATGCATGAGAATATCAATTTTCCCACATCTCTGCTACTTTGAGATTTTGTCAAATTTTTAATCCTTTTCAATCTGAGGGGTGAAAAAAGGGTCATTTTTATTTTTATTTAGCACTTTTGATTGCTAATGAGGTAGGACACTCTTTAGTATGTATTGACAGTTTGTGCATTTTATTTTGTGACTTGCCTCTTGGCCTTTACTGTTTTATTTTCTACTGAATATTTCTCTTCTTCCCTTTGGTTCATCAAATTCTTTTTAAATTACTTTTTTTTTTGTACCTGGGATCGAACTCAGGGCCTTGCGCTTGGAAGGCAGGCACAGTGACACTGAGCTAAATCCCCAGCCCCAAAATTACTTTTTAATCAAATTAGGATTCTTAACCTTTCTCCTGTAATGTGTGTGGTAATAATCTCCTTTGCATTTTGCTGTTTGTCTATTTTTACAATTCATGGTTTAGTTTCATTTAGGCTGTGAATAGTATTAAAATGAGAATAATAAAAAAATACAAAATAGATGCTACTTGTAGTGAAATCTCTCAGATTTCTTCTTTATACTATGTAAAGTTTCTGACTTTCTTAGAAAGCTTAAAGGGGTTCCTAATCCACATTACTATAAATAGTTGGCCCTATTTCTTTTATGGTTTCTGTTGATTTCCAAATAATTGGTTGATACCCCAATGCCCTTACTACATCTCTCCTCCAGTGCTTTAAGGAGCCAGCTTTATAATCTACTAAATGTCTTCATTTACATGGCAGTCTTTCAGGGCTCTCTTGTCCAGCTGTTCCAAAACTTGATGTGTGTCTTGCACCCTGTTTTCAATGGTCCCTTTCTCAGAGAGCCTCAGTCAGTAGCCTCAGGTTCAAGGATACACATTTTTAACAAGCCTAAGATTTGAGAACTCAACTGTTGGCAGCTGAGTGTTATCATCTACCATATAAAGATCGTTTGTGATCTAGCAGTCTCTGGCCATCCACATGCGGTCTAGGCCAATGAAACCGCCATCTCAGAAGATAGGACTGGGTGTTCCTATGTCTTCTCAAACACCAACGTGATTACAGTGTAAAGTTTAAACAGCTATATTAGACTATGACATTCATTTTTGCACTACTATCACCCTGTTTGAGTTACAGTAGTTTTACTTTCTATCCCCCACTCAGTTTCCTTGGTTCTTGACCACTGGATGAAGAAGCCTGAGACTTTGTGGGTCCTGAAAGTTTTCTGGAAGGAGTAGGATCTGGGCTGAGCTGAAAGCAGATCACTACGGAGGCTGGGATAGAGCTGGGGACAGGCTGGAGGTGGGAAGAAGGAGGCAGTGGGGTGGCCACTGGGTCAGGGTTGTAGATTCAGGTAAGAGACCTTGTTTGGAAGAGGATGTACAGAGACATGATCATCCACTGTGGGACTAAGCCTTTCTAGTGGTGACCCTTCCCTCTGAAGGGTAGTCCTGCCGTTCCTTCCACTCCCAGAGTCTCGGGCTTTGAGCTCCTTTGCATTCTACTTGCTCTATGAGCTACGGTGTGCACCCATTTGTCAGTCTTGAATCTCTGTGGAAATATTTCAGGGTCACACTCTTGGATACAGTGAGGAGCCAGGAAGCTGTGCCTTGATGAGCAGCCCCTGTGTGGCCGGCACACACAGCCACTGGCCACATGGGAAAGGGAGCCCCTGGCTCACCAGCCTGGGATATCTCATCCAATAGATGTTTTGCAACAACAAGCCCTAAACACCTTGGTGTTGTGGGAAATCTCCTATGTTTTTAAATTTGGTTGCCTGCTTCAAGTTCTTTTTTTGTTTTTTTGTTTTTTTAATAAAGCACAAGTACATACACCTATAGATGCACATACGTATTTTTTCCTCGGCAGGAGGCAGCTTTTGTGTAGTCTTGCTGAAGCCTCTCCTGAAGAGGGAACCCTGCAGAGAACTTCATGAAGCTCCAACTCCCAGGGCCCCATGTAACTTCTGTGGACCCCAGGAGGTGAATACAGAAGAAACTTGCTCCCTCACTGTTCACATGGCCAGGAGAGGATGAATGTTAGTGCTACACTCCTGGGATGCCTCCTCCCTCCTAGCTAGTCCTATAGTCCTTGCACACCTGTACTGGTCTCTTTCTCTCTCTCTCAAGGTCACTGTCCTTCCCTAACCCCCCAGGCCCCAAAACACCTACACTTGCTTTCTCTAAACAACTGGGTAGGACCTGCTGCCTTCTCTCGTCTCTCCAGGGATAGCTGAGAGATTCAACTATTTGGTAGAATGTTGACACTCAGTCACCTCTGGGCTACTCCATCACGGCTTAAATATCCACTAGACCCTAGTCCTACAGACCCCCAGCCTACCCAACTTGTGTGGCCCTGAAAGCTGAGACTCAGGGGATGCTTGTTGTGGCTATGCATCCAAAACACACTGTCCGCTCCAGCTGTGTCATTCCTGTCCTAGAGCCATCTCCACGTGCCCTTTAATCACCACCCAGTGCTGAGCATGGGCTGCTAATGGAACCCAAATATGTATGTCTTCCCTGAGAACTATGCTCAGAAGCTGCCTTGCCTGGGATACTGAAAGGCTGTGTACTCCTTCCTGTGCTGGGTCCACAACCCACAATGAACTGCTAAGCAGGTATAAAAAGCTCGCCATCCCCATCTCAATACAAAGCCACTCTAGGGTCTCTTTGCCATCCTAGAACTTCCCAGGTACTCAAGCTGAGGCCAGTCATTGGTTTCAAACAGACCTTTGTCTGGCTGTCCCTCCTTGCCCTAATCTATAGTCTGCTCCAGAACACTCCTGCAGTAAGTTGGCAGCTCTAGAATCCCCAGCTCGGGCCCTGCTAACCTAACCCAACCCAATGGGAGAAGGTTGAAATTCCATCCTTGTCTGACTTCTGTATTTCCTGGTTCAGGATTTGGACTTAAATCCTCACACAGATTGACTAATGATACACCCACAATGTCCTGGAGAAGGGGTTAAGTCCCTCTTTCTGGATGAACTTGCCCCTGTCTGGGCAGATAGACAATGAATGGACATGACTGGAGGCCGGAGCAAGCATCTGACCTACAGCTTCCCACTGCTGCCTTTGGGCTTTGAGGGAATGGCTTAAGGGGAAAGCTCAGGGAATCCCACCTGGCACAGCAGAGAGGGAGCATCTGGAGCTTGTTATACAGGAGTTGGCACAAGCTGGGCATCTTTCCAGGCTCAGAAGGTTTTAGGGAAATTCTTAGATGTGGAATGTTTATAAAATTGTGTCCCTGGGTGAGTCACCATGTTTCCCCCAGGAGGTCCTTTGGAGACTCCATGGAAGCCATGCTTCTACGCTGTCAGCTTCAACCAGGGACATGTTGGGCCTCACAGATGAGAAGGACAGAGGTCCAGCCTATGCCATTAGGCAACTTTCATGACAAGGAGCAAGTCTTCTCTTCCATGCCCACCCACCCTTGTCTATGAAATCCTTTCCCCACGGGCTCCAAGGGCTGGCAAAGACAGTTTCACTCTCCACAGTTGACTTCATAACCCTATTTCATTTTGTGGTCACATGTAAAAGTCAAAGAGGCTCTGAATGACACAAAACATTTGACCACTCCAGAAGGAAAATGTCAGACCAAGAGGAAATAGCCACACAGACATGGTTCATTTTGTTAAAAACATACCTTTGCCTTTTCAGGAAGAAGAGGCAGATCACCTTGGTAAAGGACATTCCAGAATCTCTCCAGGAGAATGGACTGCTATTTTTATGGGCATGTTTCTTTGGCTATTTTGATTTGCATTTTGAAAACAATTGAAAAAGCAATTAATTCAAATCTAAATAACTTCCATGCTCAGAATTATGTTTATGGTCTTCCAGCAGACAAATTTATGGGGATGTCTGGGGACCAGGCCTCTGACACAGAATAAGCATCAATCTCTCCTGGAGCCTGGTTGCGGGTTTATTTCTAAAACTTGTGTGGAATGAGGGAGGGGATCTACAGTGTTTAAGACCTAATGATAATCACACACATTTTAACACATTTAAATCATGATGCCGTAGGAGGCAGGAATCTTGGCTTTTCTTGTAGCTCTAAGCAGGGCTGTTCCCAAAGGATGATCTTCCTTCAGAGAAAAGAAGACACTGACTTAGTTACAATCCCGGGGAGGATTCTACATTGGGATTTTTTTTTTTTTTGGTTTCTTTCTTTCTTTAAATACAATTTACATACAAGGGGCTGGCTGCCAACAGGATAATTGAGAAACACCTGGTAAAAATGTCTATTAATGGACAATGGCTTTCTTCTCCCCAAGCCTTACCCCTCAGAAAGGAGAAAAGGAAGTATAAGAAAAAAAGCCAAGAAATAGAATGAAGGGGGAAAAGAGCAACTAATCAAGCATGAGATAAATAATCATCAAGCCCCAAAGGAAAGAAATATAATCTTCAAGGCCAAAAGGAAATAAGGCAGGAGCTTGATGAGTGAGCAATGCCCACACTGGAGCTGTGGCAGGCTCTCCAATGTCAAACCTCCAGAATGATTTCTTCTCAGAAGGAAGGAGAAAGGCTATAGAGATCCAGAAATACCTTCTGCTTAAATCATGTTTTTGAATTTGTGATAATCTTCCTACACAAACTCCAAGTTCCAGAATAGGGGTAGTTCCTCTTGGAAGAGCCAATGAATAAGCTTCTCTAACCCCAGATTCCATTGCAGTCACCCAACTATGGTCACCAGGGTCACAGCACATTCACCCAGATAACTTCTCCAGGGAGGATTGGGGTGCACTATGCCCAGGGTAAATTAGGGGAGGGGGCTGACTCTCCTGAACAAATCTCTGATTTAGTTCTTGTTGTCATACTAAAATCTGTACTGTGCAGTCAGCATGGGTTCGCTCCTTTAAAAGATCAATAAATACTATGTGAACTTCATTCCTCAAAGGAAAGTACTTAGCATGGCAGACCTGTGGCTTTTCTTTGTCTCTTTAATAGCTACTTTAAGATCATGTATATAGGTGACACTCAAAAACATATTTAGAAGATAAAAGAGATGAGTGAAAAATAATTCTCTTCTTAAAATTCTTTTGTTTCTTTCTATAAAATCCTAGAGCTGAGTTTATTGAACTTTATGACCTGAGAAATTCACATCCTCTCTGGCTCTCATTTTTAAGCACAGGTAAGTGAGGGAAACTGGGCCACTAATTTTCAGACAGAGAATACAGGAGTGTAGTAGTTTCTCAGAGGCATATGAGCAGAAGAAGCATTCAAAGACATGGGTCTTCCCCCACATCTCAAATGGAGCAATTACCCATCTTTTTTTGTGAATACAATCCAATTCACTGATTCCAAGTGCATAGGCTGATAATTTTTGACAAATGTATATAGTTAGTAACAACTACCACAATCCTAATATAGAATAAATCCATCACTATAAAAAGCATCCTCAAGCTCTTTTACAATAAGTCCCCAATCACCTCTGAAAACAACTGCTTTCCCTATTTTTATTCCTTCCTAGAATTCAACAATATTATATAATATCCAGTTTGTATGTCTAGTTTATTTCACTTAGCATAATAGTTTGAGATTCATCTATATCTTGGGTAGCTAATTCTATTTTTTATTCGTGAGTAATATTTATTTGTATGATATACTATAATGCATTTATTCATTCACCAGTGGATGGACATTTGGGTTGTTTCTGTTTGGACCTATTAATAACAAAGCTACTATGTATATGCGTAATAATGTCTTTATAGTGTATATATATTCTCTTACATAAATGCATAGAAAAGGAATTTGTCAGTTATATGGTAATTATGTATTTCACCTAAGAAACTGTCAAACTTTTCTCAAATGCTCATATCATTTTTTGCATAGTTAATAGCAATGTATGAGGGTTGCAGTAATTCTGTGGACTGGTCTACACTTGGTGTTTTCAGGCTTTTTAATTTCAGTCATGAATTTAGTGGTATTTAGTTATGGTTTCAAATTGTATCTATCTAATGACCAATGAGGTTGGGTGCAATTCTATTTGCTTACTTGCTGCTCGTATTGTGTATCTTCTGTAAATTATCCTTCAGGCCTAGACACAAAGGTCTTTCTTAAGACTAAGTATGGAAAAGGGAAAGGACAAGCCTTCGGGAGGCACACTTATCACTTGCCTGGCAAACACCTACTACCAAAAGAGGCAAAAATGAAGGGAGGAATCCCTTTCGTGGTGCATAGGAGCAAAGACAGCTGAAAATCTGAATGTAGATTGAGAATTTTGGCTCCTCTGCCTTTACCTAATCACGAAACAATGCCAAACTATTGCTAATAGAAGTTGAAGGCTTTGGTGCCCTGAGAGTAATCATGACAATAGTAAAACCAACTTTTGACTAGATTAACTCAAACCACGCTAACAGCCAAATATAAGAAGAGGAATGCCAATATCCCAGAATAAAGGCTATTTATACCAGTATCTACTGGTCTGCACACAATGTCATCATTCAATAAAGAATTACCAGCTATATAAAGAGTAACACTCACAATACACACACAGCCCCAGTGAAACACTAAAAAATACAAGCACAATTTATGGATAGAATCACAAATGTCCCAGATGTTGGAACCATCAGACAACAGCTTTTAAAAAGCTATGATTAGGGCCTGGGATTTAGCTCAGTAGCACAGCACCCGCCCGGCAAGCTCGAGGTCCTGAGTTTGATCCCTGGTACAAAAACAAAAACAAAATAAAGATCTGTGATTAATGAGTAAAAGATCTCATGGAAAAGATAGACACATGCATGATCAGGTGAAAGAAGTTCAGCCATCAGAGGAAATCTATAATAAAACATCAAATGGGTAGGTAGATGATTTAAAAAACACATTGTATAAGATATAAGTCCTTCAATTATCTCTCAATATAGCTGAGGAAAAAATCAGTAAACTTAAAGATATTTCAATAAACTTACACTAATTGAAACAAAAAGAAAAAAAAAGTAAAAAATAAAACAGAACAAAACATCTAAGAGTTGTGTGACATTATCAAATTGTCAAATATATATGCAAATGGAAGCCCAGATGGAAAAAAGAGAATGAAGAAGAAAAATATTCATGGAACAATAGTAAAGTTTTTTTTAAAGAGTGATAAACACCAAACTAAAGATCCAAGAAACTGGGAGAATTAGTTTAAATACCAAAGCCCAAGAATTTAAAGGCCCATTTAGATACATCACTGTGAGACTGTAATAAAAAAGAAAGAAAGAAGAAAAGAAAATCCTGAAGAGAGATTAAGGGGGAAAGGACCCATTACAGAGATAAACAAAGAGAAGTCAGCTACAGCAGCATTTTTTTCAACAAATATGGAAGCCAAAAGACACTGGGAGGGCACATATAAAGGCAATAGGGAAAACACTATTAATCCAGGGTTATATATCTAGCTAAAATGCATTTCAAAAATCATTGTGAAAAATGAAGATGTTCCATAAAAAAACTGAGATAATTAACTGATAATCAACTGGGGCTGCAACCCAAAATACTAAAGTTTTTTAGGTAGAAGGAATAAATATCATACTGAAACTTGGACCAACATAAAGAAATCAGGGCCTCTAGGAACAGTAAAAATGAAATGAATATACAAATGGCATTTTCCTCATTCTAAAATATAATCAATTATCTATCTAAAGTAAAATTAGTAACAACATATTTAAAATACATAAAAAGCAAAATACAATAATGGCTCAAAGAAAGAGGCAGAAATTATACAAGAAACAATGTAAGATTATTTGGAGGTAAGAAATTGATCTATATTGAAACCAAAAGGCAACCACTAAATAATTTAAAAAGATGTATTACTAATATGCCAATAGTGAAGACAAAATGGGATAAAAAGTAGGTATAAAGAGGAAAATTTTTTAAAATATGAAATAGAAAACATAGCCACTTATCCAGTAAAAATCCTTAAAATTGACTTGTTCTTTCCTCATTTTCTGTCCCCTATGAAAAAACTGTGCCATATCCTAAGGGATCTTTCTTATTTTCTTTATGTCTAACCTGAGTTATCAAATTATTTGTATCTATTCCAACCCTATTAGCACTTAGAGAGCGGGGAAATCAGTTTCAATCACATTTTACTATAGTGGAAGGTGTTTCCTCCTGAAAATTGCCAATACAGATTTTAAAAAATTTATTCTTTTCCAAATGTACCATCTAGTATTTTGCTTTTAAAATAGCTTCTTGGAATCAATTTTATTGTATTTGTACTTAATTTTTGTTCTCATTTAAATGTATTTTCTGAATGTATAGAAGAAGCTTTGTTATATCATTTAATAATAAATTAAATACCTAAAAAAATACATAATAACATGATACCTTTAAATCCAATCATATCCAGAAATGCATTAAACATAATTGAGCTAAACACTGTAATCAAAAGGCAGAAGAGATTGCATGATTACCTAGAAAACAACCCTGCCTATATATTGTCTATAAGAAAATTACTTCTATGCATAGATAGTTGAAAAATAAAATATTAATCTTAAAAAAGCTAGAGGGGGTTATGGTACATTAATATCAGAAAAAATAGACTTTAAAACAATACTATTGTGATAAAGAAGGACATTACAAAATGAGAAAGGAGTAAATTCACTAGGAAGACAGTTCTAGATGTGTATTCATGTTAATAGTAGAGCAAAAAATGGAGAATGAAAAATTTAAAAATAGAGTCATATTTACATATTAAGTTGAAAGGTGCTATGGTCATTTAATAGGAGAAAGAATTTTTTTAAAGTGATAATCTTTTCAATAAAGGATAGCACAACAACTGGAAAATCTATATGGGGAAAAATAAAACCCTAAGTCCTCATACTACATACTAAAAATAGGTCATAGACTTAAGTGTAAGAGCTAAAAATAAAAACAGAAGCAAATACACGAGAAAAATCTGTGAATTCAAATGAGGCAAAGATTTATTAACCAGTATACTAAAAGCATGAAATTCAAACCAAAGTGGATAAGATTTAATCAAAATTGCAATATGTTGCTTTTCAAAAGACATGGTTAAAAACATGAAAAAGCAAGCTACATATTGAGAGAAAATATTTGCAAAATATGTATTTATATCTTGACTATATAAAATACTCTTAAGAAAAGCCAGAGTTTATTATTTTTAAAAAGACAAAAGCTTCAGACAGATACTTTATCAAAGAAGATACACATATGAAATGACAGTAACCTCATTAGTCAGTAGGGAAATCCAATTTAAAACCACCATGAGGAGCTGTGGGTGTCGCTTAGTAGTAAAGATCATGCTTAGCAAGCATGAGGGCCTGGATTCGATCACCAGCACCAATAACAATAATAACAATAGTAATAATAATATTTTTAAAATGCTAATGAGATATTACCACGCACCTACTAGAATGGCTAAAACCAAAATGCCTAAAAGAGTCACTTGCTGGTGAAGAGGTAGGAAAATTATAAGCATTATACATTGCTAGTGAGGAGAAAAGGTACATCTATATTGGAAGAAAGTTTGCCATTTCTTAGAATATTTAACCTGTACCTGCCAACCAAACTTGGCATTCTTCTATATGTTTTACAAGAGAAATAAAGCTGATGTCCCTGCTAAGTCCTACAAAGAGATACATGTTTCTAGTACTTTATTCATAATAACTCCCAAACTAAAAACAACCCAAATTAGTTGGTGAAAGAATGCACACAATCAGTTTTATCTACACAATGGACCACTTGTCAGTGATAAAAAGGGATGAATTACTGATAATGCAACATTACAGGTAAATTTCAAAATTCTTCTGTGAAGTGAAAGATAGCAAACATGAAACACCATGCACTAAATGCTTTTCCATATATAATAATTTAATAATCAAAATACAGTCAGATAACTGATTAGTGGCTGGCAGGACTTGGAGAGAAGGAAGAGACTGACTGCAAGAGGCAGAAAGATTTTAGGGAAAATGTTGTATATTTTGAATTTGCAATGATTACACAGCTGGATGTGGCGTGCTAAAATTAATCCTATATGGATGGTGCTTAACTTTAGATTTTTTTGACTATACAGTGGTGTGAAAGATCTATGCATTCAGTAGAAAGTGTGCTTTGAAATTTGATCTTTTTGCAGGCTGGTGACATGACATCTTTCTCAAGATATTAGGCAGCCAGCATGGTGCCCAGTCAACAATAAGATCATGAAGGATATCAACCTCTACTCCACAGTGTGCTGTGTGGCTAAGCTATGACTGGTGAATTAATGCATTCATACAATTTATGATATTTCAAATTAGGTTGGACTTATTGGGATGAGCCCCATTGTAAGTCCAGAAACCACTGGAGACTCCTAAAATTAGTGACTTCTATTGGATGTGAGTTACATCTCAATAAAAAATTATAAAGTACATATATGTAGATATATATGAATGAAATGTAACAAGGTCAATAGAAATTTAAATAATATCACAGCTATTGCTATGGTTTAGATAAGTGTCCCCCAAAGGCCCATATGTCAACAGCTTGGTCAACAGCTAAGATGCACTGGGAGGGAGGTGGCACAGCCTAAGCAGATAGAACCTGTGGAAAGAAGGAAGATCATTAGGGGCATTCTCTAGAAGGGGATTTAGGACCCCTGCTCCTTCTCTGCCTCTCTCTTTTTGTTCCCTGACCACCATGAAGTGACCAAATTCTTCTACCACATGCTCTGGCTGTGATGTGTTGCCATGGCAAAGGCTAAAAAGCAATGAGTTAATTGACCATGGGCTGAAATCTTTAAAACTGTGAGCCAAATACATCTTTCTTCTTTTTAAATTGACTCTCTCAAGTGTTTTGTTACAGCAGTGGGAAGCTGACTAACACAGCTATGATCAGTAGTTTCAGGATGATGTAAAAATGACCATTTCAAATAATCCTTTAATTCAGATCTTCAAAAATGTCTTAGTATATTTTGCTAAATGGAACTTTGTTGAATGATTATACAAGAAATGAAACCAGAAATATAAAATACACAGACCTGGTGCCACATAAGTGAGCCATACCATGAGGCATCAAGTTGGTCACCCCAGAGGCATTTGTAGAGCAATCCAAGCCCCATGCAGTGCAGCTTATCTCTGTTGTTGTCATATATTCAGCTTTTGAATCTACTGACAGGCTGTACACTTTATGTTGTTCTTTTACTTCATTCTTTTTTTAATTACAGTTTTGAAGTTTACTTTCTGCTTTTTTCCAATTCTTTGTTTAAAGCTCATTTTTATTTTCAGATACTTTTTTTCTAAAAATCACATTTTTTGCTATACACTCTTCTCTTGAATACTATTTTGGTCATATTCCACCATTTTAAAGTGAAGTGTATTTATTTTCATTCTTTTCCAATTTTTTTATGATTTGAATATTTGTCTTTTATGTAGTCAGTAACTTAAGTGATTTTTTCCAAGTAGAGCATTTCTTCTCCCCACTGCCTGCCCTACATACTTGTCTTCTTTTCATATTCATTTCACTTTCAATATGGTTAAGTCCAGAGAATCATGTTCTGAATGATTTATACATTTTGTAATTTATTTTAATTTCTTGGTTGAATACATGATATAGTTTTCCCAATGTTTCATGCATGTTAAACACTTTGGAGATAAGAAGGATGTGTTTGTGTGGGTATTAGTGAGAATTATTTGTGTTGCTCAAACACTCCAAATACTTACATATTGGTATTGAGTTAATCTGTATTTTCTTGGATAGCTGTTTTTTAAAAATCCCTCTTTGTAATCATGGATTTCTTGATTTCTCTCTTTGTCTAAATACCTACGTTGCTAACTGTATTTTGGTTAATACCATCTACTTGGATTTACGTTTTCATTTTTGTAAGCCTCTAGCTTGTGCACTTTTCCCATCTCTTTATTTCTAGCCTTTCTGTGTAGTTTTGTTTGGGTGTGTTCTAAGGAGAACTACATGTTGGATCTTGTTTGATAATTAAATCTGAAAGCTGTGTCTTCTGGAAGGGTATATCAATTCAGATCTTTCAAGAAGCAAATGGAAAACTGTGATTACAATGAATAATATCTATTGAAAGAGCATGGGTGAAGAGTAAGCCATTGGAGGTAGGCGAGGTGAAGTAGGTACTATAGAGAGTGCAACTTGTCCAGTACTTTTGGAAGAGAGGTAGAAGCAAAGGGAAGGGTTGCCAATTGCTGCTGAACTTCACATAAGTTTTAGCCTGGCCACTGTGAAGTGTGAAACCAAGGCTGCTTGCTGGAATATCCCTTGTCTTATCGAAGTGGTATTGTGTAAGTGCCTCTGGTAGCTCCCAAGGCAAGGGAGATGTTGGAGGTCATGTGATGGTGGATGCAGAGACCCAGCTGAGGCTGCTGGCCCATACACACTCTGTAGTAAATTTTCATGACTCCCTCATAAGATCACTTAGCTGGTTCAGTGATCACTATTATTTAAATGGATTAATTCTTGCTACCTAGTTTTAGGTTTTCCATTTACTATAGTTTTTTGTTTATTTATTTGTCTTTTTTCTTGTATTTTATTTGGGTTGATTAAATTTTCATTGTTCAATTTCTCCACGAAAGTGATTTAGAAGTTAGACATTTTATTTCTAATATTGATCTATCCCTATACTTTTGGCAAACAAAAATAATTATCAAAGTAATATATGGCCATAGTCAAATAATCAAATTGTTTGGAAGACCTTACTCTTGTAAGCAAAGGCATCAGCCCCTATACCCCCAAATTCCAGCCCAATTTGCCAAAAGTGTACACTTTATCTCCTTAAATCTTCTTGTTATTTTCATATTTCTAAATCACTGATTTTGATTTATTGGCTCTAGACATTGCCTGCTAAATTCTTACTTTTCCAAATACAATTTTGACTCAATTACATCACATCTTATATGTCTATATGCTTCCTTACAGCATACTTTCATCATTCTTGTCAGTTTTTTAATTTATCCTCTTTGAGTTTGTAGCAAACTTGTACATAATACTTAATATGTACCAGATACTATTCTGAATGCTTTGCATATATTATCCTATTTAAAATGGGATATGTAATGTGTCCAAGGTTATATTGCTAATAAGTGTCAGAGCTGGGCTTCAAACCCAAAGTCCATGCTTTTAAATGCTATATGTTTTCCTATTAGATCAATTGTGGATTAAATTTTTTGAATTCCTATAAAACAAAGCTATTATGTAATTCTTGCAACATCCCCTATTTCTAATTTCCACCCTTTTCCAAATGTGCTTCTTTTATTTTGTCAAAGTTCTTAGCATTTACATTTAACAATGTAATAAAAGTTAGATCTGTGATTTCTCTGTGGGGGTGATTTTACAAGTCAGAGGCTAATAAATACCTTTCATATTGTTATGATTCTATGAATGTTGCTGACAGCAGAACAAAGTAAAATAAGAGGATGCATTTCATTTACCAGGAGATCAATGTTATGACCACTAAGCCACTCACTCAAGGAAGATTATATCGAGAGTAGAGTTCAACTTAACTCTGATTGAAAATAAAACAAAGCAACTAACTTCATGAATTGTCTTTACATAAACTTCCATTTTCCCAGTGTCTCAATCATTTTGTACAATTCTCCAATTATCTTTTTTCTAAAGCTACCATACTCCTACCCATCTGAAGGTGTTAGCCCTTGGGCTTGTTGCTTGCAGATAAATAAAATAAGACATAGCTTTTTTTCTAGTGGCTGCTACATCTTTCTCTTTCTTGATTTACTCCATTTTGATAGGATCATCAAATAAATTTCTAAGAAAGAAAAATTGAATTTGAGGTAAGTTTCCAGTATACCTCTAGTCTTAAACATCTTTATTCTCCTCTTATACTTGACCCAGTATATACATAGCTTTAAGATTCCAAATTAGAGATCATTTCCCAACCACCCTTGGAATTTTGAAGGTGTTTCTCCATTTTACAAATTTATTAATTTATTTTTTGCTAGTATTCTATAGAGATGATTAGATGCCTTATGATCCTTTGCGTATGATACCTCAATGCTCCTTTGTAGGGGACATTTTAATTCTGTCTCAGAGAGTTCTCACATTTCATTATCCTGAGTGTATTGTTTGTTCAAACATGGGTGTATTTACACTTACCATCCAGCATCCTCTAAACTGAAGATTCAGCTCTGGAAATTTTAATATAGTTTTAATTTTTTTCTTCTGTTTTCACAGATCCCAATTCTAGAATTTCTATTAGTTAGATGGCATATAGCTGCAGGTTGGATCCACTAAACTTTCAGCTTTTTTTCTTCATGAAATTAACTTAGAGTTAAATTAGTTATTAATATTTCTACAAAACTACATTAACACATGTGGATTCATGTAACTATCACCAGAATACATATGCAGAATACATATGCAGAGTACTTCTATTCTGCACACAAACAAAAAAGGGTCTCTTGTTATTCTCTTTTTAGTCCCTCAGGTCTAATCCCTAAAACCACTGATCAATCCTCCATCACCGTAGTTTTGAGGTTTTAAGAACATCATATCAATAAAATTATACAGTGCGCAACCTTTTGCAACTGTTTTCTTTCATTTAAAATCCACCCGAGTTTACATGCATTAAGAATTTATGCCTTTTGTTGCTGAATTGTATTTCACTGTAAGGATGCACCATATTTTGTTTATCTATTTACAAGTTGATAATATTTGGTTTGCTCTCAGTTTTAGATGATTATGAATAGAATTGCTATAAACACCTGTTTACAAGTTTTCATATAAATTTAAGTTTTTGTATCTCTGCAGTAAAAACCAAGGAAGTGAGATTCATGGGTCATATTTCAAGTATATTTCCAAATATATAATAAACTACTAAATAATTTTTCAGTGTCATTTGTCAATTAGGCACTTTCCAGCAGTATAGGACAGTTCTAATTGCTTTGTATCTTCACCAGAGCTTGATGTTGTCAATATTTTTAATTTTAGCTATTCTAATAGATGTGAAGTATTATATGATTGTGGACATTTCCTTCAGGGTCACTGGTGTCAAATATCTTTTTATTTGCTAACCATATAATCTCATCAGTGAAGAATCTTTTAAAGAATTTTGACTACTTAAAAATTGAGTAGTTTCTTTGATACAGTCACATTTGGGGAGTTATTTATATATCTTGGAAATAAGTTCTTTATTGAATATATGACTCTTCTTCCTTTTGTAGCTTATATTTTTGCTATCTTAGTGTATTCTTCAAAATGAAAGTTTTAGTTTTTTTATTATTCATTAAGTTTATTGGTACATTTTAGGCATACAATATGATGACATTCATCATTGGGAATTTGAACCTTTATGTGATATATCGTGGTTTTTATTTTTTTCCTCATTCCCCTGCCCTCCCTTCAACCCTTCTACTCCTCCTTATTTACAAAGACATTTTTTCCTTTTCTCATATTTTCCCTTCTTTCCTTTCTCTTACCTCTCCCACTTTGCCTTCCCTTTTGGACCTTTTCTTCCTATTTCACATTATCTATTATACATTTTAATCCTTATTTACACTTTCAGTTTCTCACAGCAGAGAAACTATTCAGTGTTAACACACGTGTGTCCTATTTATTTCACTTAAGAGTATGGCCTCAATGTGCATCCATTTAGCTATAAATTTCTCTAATTTCTCATTCTTTATGGCTGAGTAGTACTCCATTTTATTTTAAAAAAAAAAACACATTTTCTTTATCCAGTCTCCAGTGGATAGGCAATTGGGGTGTTTCCAAGTTTTAGCTATTACAAACTGTGCCGCTATAAACATGGGAGAAAATAAATCACTCACCAAGAGAGGAACTGGAGGAAAAACTCCTTTTGCAATAGCAGCCCCCAAAATGAAATACCTAGGAATCAACCTAACAAAAGAAATCAAAGACCTCTACTCTGAAAACTATAGCACTCTGAAAAAAGAGATTGAAGAGGATATCAGAAAATGGAAAGGCATCCCTTGCTCCTGGGTAGAAAGAACCAATATAGTGAAAATGGCCATACTTCCAAGACTGCTATATAGATTCAATGCAATCCCAATTGAAATTCCAACAGTATAGTTCACAGAACTTGAGAACACAATCCAAAAATTTTTTTGGAACAAGAAGAGGCCTAGAATAGCAAAAGAAATTCTAGGCAACAAAGACAAGGTAAGGGATATCACAATCCCCAACTTGAAATTATACTACAAAGCTACTGTAATAAAAACAGCATGGTACTGGCAAAAAAAACAGACCTGAGGATCAGTGGAACAGATTAGAAGATGCAGAAACAACTCCAGACACACTCCTCCACCTCATCTTTGACAAAGGAGCCAAACACTCTCACTGGAGGAAAGATAGCCTCTTCAATAAATGGTGCTGGAAAAACTGGGTTTCACCCTGCCAAAGATTAAAACTAGACCTATATCTCTCACTGTGCACTAATTTAAAATCAAAAATGGATCAAAGATTTAAATGTTAAAACAGAAACACTAAACCAGCTGGAAGAGAGGTTAGGTAGAACTCTTGAAGACATTGGTGTAGGAAAAGTTTTCATGAACAAAACCTCTTGCATGTGAACTAGCACAAAGAATCAACAACTGGGTTCTCATTTTATTAAAAAGCCTCTCTACAGCAAGAGAAACCACCAGCAGTGTGAAGAGACAACCCACAATGAGGGAAAAAAATTTTTACTAACTGTTCCTCAGATAAAGGTCTAGTATCTAAAATATAGAGAGAACTTAAAAAAATCAGACCTCCCAAATTTAAAGACCCAGTCCAAAAATGGGCATCTGAAATGAACAGACATTTCTCAGAAAAAGAAGTAGAGACAGTGAATAAACATATGAAACAATGTTCAATATCACTGGTCATTTGAGAGATGCAAATGAAAACAATTCTGAGATTCTGACTCATTCTAGAAAGAATGGCTGCTATCATGAAATCAACCAATAACAAATGCTGGGTTGTGGGGGAAAAGGAACCCTTCTCCACTGCTGGTGGGAGTGTAGACTGGTGCAACTACTGTGGAAATCAGTATGGAGATACCTCAAAAAACTGGGATTAGGGCTGGGGATTTAGCTCAGTTGTGCTGCTGCCTACCTCACAAGCGCAAGGGCCTGAGTTTGATCCCTGGTACCAACAGAACAGAACAAAACAAACAAACAAAAAACTAGGATTAGAGGTCCCATTTGACTCAGCTATTCACATGTTGGATATCTTCCCAAAAGAAAGTTTTAATTTTGATGATGTCAAATTTATCAAGTTTCTAAGGGGATTTTGTTTAAGATGTATTTTCCAAGAATTCTGCTTAGCCACAGATCATGAAGACTTTCTCCTATGTTGTCTGAACATTTTTTAGATAAACAATATCAAATCAGAACATCTTCATTATTCCCTCCCAGTAGAGTGATTGGTTGGTTGGATATAGATGTGTAGGTTCAAAGTTATTTTCTTACAGGATCTCTGGACATTGTTACATTGAACTTCTGCCTCTGTTATTGAGTATAAAGTGTTATTTGCAAGATCCTGGCAACTAATGTGAAGGGGACTCGCATAGTGGAGCCAGCTCTCTCTTCCTCCCTCCCCTTTGAATCCAAGCTACTGGCCTCTCCCATCTCCTAAACCATGGGGATGCTGGGACCCTCAGGCATTGGCTTGGTGGTGAGCCCTTGGATACTGGTGAATCAGGCAGGGAGCATGAGTGTTGAACAAATGACCAAGTAGCAGTGACAGAAGATCGAAGCATAATATGTCCCAGGGTAGTAAGCTTATGAACATTTTTGAAGTACGAAGAATAAGTGAATGAAGTAAAACCTGTCTGATTCTGAGGCTGAGAGTGTGTAAAAGTATCCAAAATCAAGAGTTTTCTTCAGGTCCCTTAGTAGGAGGTAACAGGATAACAGGTTTGTGTACTTTCCAGGCTTTCAGGGCCAGGGACTACAGTATTTATTTTTTACCACCCACACAGTTCTTCCAACATCCATAGAAGAATCAGTTCTATTGCTATGGTTTGGATATGTTTGTCCCACAAAGGTTCACGTGCTGGAGGCTCAGTCCCCAACAAACTGAAAGGGAACAGAACCTTTAAGAGGTGAGGCATAGTAGGAAGTGATTAGGTGACTGACTGAGGGGTTTAATATCCATCTTTGGGGAGTGGTTTAGATCTGCTGGAACTGGATACTTACCACAAGAACAAAGTGTTACAAAGTGAGTTCTGCTTTCTGGGATCATTTTATTGTTTCTAGTTTTCCAAACATTCACACCATGTGATATCATCCACAATATTATGACAAAGAATGAGGTCTTCACCAGATGTGGGTTCCCAATCTTGTATTTTCCCAGCATCCAAAATTATAACCCCCCCCAAACTCTTTTCCTTGTAAAGTACCCAGTCTCTGGTTTTTGTTATGGTAACACAAAACGGACTAAGACACCTTTGAACCCATAAATATTCACAATATCTAATTTAAGACAGTCCAGAACCTTTAATAAGAAGGATTGTGTAGAACAATTAGTATGCAAACCCAGTGAAACACATTGCTGGAAGACACTGTATAAAAAAATGTGAGATTTAATGAAAATAAATATCAGTATAAAATACGTTAAGGACTTAAATATGATCTTGAAGTAAAAGTTAATAAACAAGTTCAATTAATTATCACTATTATAATTGAATTAGTATCGAAATAGATCAAGAGTAAGACCTATTTTAAGGAGAGTATAAATATAATGGAAAAGATAAGATGCTTAAGGGATAAATCCAGGGTATTGAACATGGGAATGGCAGAAGGTATGGGAAAAGATGAAGCAGATATTAAAGAAGAGATCATTAATCACAAATAGGCACATTACATCAATTTTCTGCCCTGAGAAAATCTGGAAACTTAAAATGCTTAAACAGGTTGGACTAAATTGATGAAAATTCACCTATACACACAAATGAAAATCTAGGCCCATTTGTTTAAAATTTATGAATTTTAAGGAAAAATGTTTTTAAAGATTGTACATACTTCCATGTAAAGAATGTAAGTCAGTGACATAAGACTTTTCATCTGTAACGTTGGAAGCTAGAAGACAATGGAATTGGGTCTACAGATAAGAGAGTCTACAACCCCAAATTTCTATGCCCATTTAAAGCCGTCATAAATCTAAGAGCATGAAATAATTGTATTCATGTATTTAGAAAGCACAATACCTATGTATTCCATCTAAGAAGGATATTTGTAAAAATGACTAATAAAAATCTAAAGATGGAGATGATGACAGGAAGAATATGTACATGTGTTTAAATTTAATTATATTTATAAAGAGAACTGGAAAGATATATAGATAATGAAAATACTAGTCAAGTATAGTGGCACACACTTGTAATCTGAGAACTCTGGGAGGCTGAGGCAAAGGGATTTTAAATTTGAACTCAGCCTGGACAACTTAGTGAGATAGAAAGACCCTGTTTCAAAATGAAAAATAAAAAAGAACTGGGGATGTAGTTCAGTCTAAAGGCTGTGGCTTCAACCCCCAGTACCACAAAAAGAAAATTCTAATAAATAAACCACTTGAATAAATTCTACAAGGAAGAGTAAGAGAGAAAGAAAAATGCATCAAAGATTGTATAGAATTTAAGAAAAGGCACTGGAAGAGTTGAGAGAAGAAAATTATTATAAAGCTCTCATCTTATTAAGGAATTCTGAGCAAGAGAGAGAGACAGAGAGAGAGAGAGAAAAAATTAATGAATCATAGAAGAAGGAAAAGTACATGTTTACGGAAAATAATTGGTCATTTATTTTCAGATAATGATAATGGTACATGTGTATGCATAAAGGACTAGAGAAAAGGACATTGCCATTAATATAAAGGAAAGCAAAATAAAACTTAATAGTAAAGGCAGAAGTGAGCTGAAGAGCAACATAATCAACCTTGAAAATAGTAAAAGAGAAACAGGGTCAAGCTACAAACATGAAGTTAAGTGGAAGATTAAAGCCAGGTGATTAGTTTCTGTTCACAATGTAAATGGACTGAATTTTAGCAGTTGCTGGAGTCACTGGATTGAAGACCAGAAAGTTTCCAGGTCAAAAAATAGGCCTATTTGCTATTCACAACATCCTACTTACAACAAAATATGAAAAATTGAAAACAGAGGGATTGTTTATGGTTTTGAATACTTAAATATTCCAGAGTGTTATTTTTTTCATATTTACCTATGAACTCAGTGCAAAATCAAATCTCTCAACATTTATATGCATTTATTGTTGTGAAACTTGATAAGGTGATTCGAAATTATTTGGAAAAATACAGTGCCAAGTACAGCCGAGGCATGCTTGAAAGAGAACATAATATTAAGAAGACGATATATTTATCTATATATAGCCAATATCACTCCAGATTCTATGATACATAAGAGATCAACACAATCAAATAGGAAACCCAAAATAGATATATTATAGCAGAACAATGGAGAAAAGCAGATTTAGAATAAATGATTCTAGATGAAAATGATATTCATATAAAAACAGAAATTAAAATTTGATGCCCACATCTTTCTGCACCCAGAAATCAGCTTTAGTTAGATTGCAGAGCTAAATATGAGAAGAAAAACTATAAAGCATTTAGGAAAGAATATAACAGCATAGGTTAAAGACTTTGTGTAGGAAAATTTTTCTGGAACAGATACAAAATATGATAATGATAAGTGAAAGAGATTGATACATTGCATCATATCAAAATTAGGAAGTTCCATGTTCCATGTAGAAGTAAGAACAGAAGCCACAGAAATAGGAGGCCATATTTACAACATGTGTAACTAGCCAACATGTTTTCACCCAGAATATGTAGAGTTCTTTTGAATACATACATGAAAAAAAATCCAACCTAATAGAAAGAAAAAAGCATTTGAATAGAAGCTTTATAGAGAATTCCAAATGGACAATAAATATATGAAAAGTTGATTACATTATTATATCTAAGGAAATTGGTATTTCCTCAGCTTCTCTCAACTCCTCCCATGGGCCTCAAAAAGGTTTACTTAATTTAGAGGGCATTTCTTGGATCAGCTGATGGATAGTCAGTTTACAGATGTGTAGAAGGTGAAACCGGAGATGAGGAGGGACTTCCTGGCAACTGCTCTGAAAGCAGCTTCTAATTAAGTTCCTTACTGAGTGCTCCTGACTCCTCTCCTGGGAGTTGGAATTTCACTAGATTTGTTTGTATCTCCAGAATAACTGTGAACTGTGTGAAGCAGGTTCACCACACACTCAGTTATTGCGGTATGTTCAATTATTATTATTATTATTTACATGGATCCAGTGAGACACAACACTTGCAGAACAAGTCAGGCAACTTTATCATTCAGTGGTAGACACCAAGAGGTGGTAGAAGAATTCATAGCGTGCTCGTGGCCAAAACCAGAAAAGCTGCCCAGAATGGAGCTTTATCCCCGGGGCCACTGGACTTGCTCAGCTGAAGGGTTATAGGCCTTCCTGTTCTAGGAGGAGCAAGAATAACAGGGGCTCTGTTCCAGCCAGTTGTTCTCTATCTCAGGATTTACATCGCCAGCACATTCTACACTTATTCTTCAGGAGGACGCCTGAGAAAGAGGGAAGAAGTGTGTCAGCAAGTTCACCAAGGGATGCTGTCCTGTGGCCTATGTAAAGTTTCTGGCTATAGATTATACAGTTTCTTTCTTCTAGGGATTCCTTAAATGTTCTGGTCTGTGAATCCATATTTTCTTGTTTTGTTTATGTATTCTCTATTACTTTAGTTTAAAATATTTTCTACTATTAAGGTTGGGGCAGAATGGTTTGATTTTATGCTATTATTTTAATTCATCTTTTACAAAAATACTCAATTATTGAATAGTATCTGTTGTACAGAGTATATCAGTACATACTCATATCCTTCAAGATTTATTGTTTGGCTAGCGTCATTGTCACATTTTTTTATATGTTATGCAATTTTTAAAAAAAGATATCTTTTTGTATCAGAATAAGTTAACATATATGATTGTACATATGTATATGTAACAGTTTTATGTTATATATAAAAAACTTAAAATTTTAACCGACTTTCTACCTATCACTTTCTGAGGTTAATTTATAGAAAAGCTTCTCTCAAGATCTTTCACAAGAATGTTAAGGTGTAATAGTAACTCAAGATCATCTTGGATGCTATTCAAAACAATAGATATTTTTATTTTTCTGGTGGCCACAGGAAAGAAAGGGGATCTTGTTAATTAGACCTTGGAGAAGAAATGGACAAAAGGAAAGGATAACTTGAAATGGGCTGGGACCAAAGCACAGCTTGGACCTGTAAGAGATTCCTACAGGGTCCTTTCCTGTGCCCTCTCAAGACAGGGAACCCAATCATCTGAAAATGCTCAAAAGAGTCTGGAATTCACTGTCCATATTTATCTATCAGTGGTCTTTGTAATCACCCTCTCCTGAGAATTCACTCACACTTCTCCCTGCATCTGGCTTGATTAGAATTCTCAAGGTCTAAATTTGACAGAAAACTACTGGAATGCAAATACTTTGGCTGCATGTTCAAACTTTTTTCTCCAGTAATTTAGCTGATATCTTACTACCTCACTGGAGCCTGTGTCTGATTCTCAATCGACTTAAAACTTTCAGGCAAGAAAGTTATGATTAAGTACTGCCTGAAAACCCCAAGTGCACACTAAAACACATAATGGTCAATGAACTTTAGCAGATGTGATGTCTGGTACCCACTCTGAGGTTGCTCCCAGCTCTATGCAATAGTCACCTCCCATTATCACCAAGTCTGTAGTAAAGTTTTATTGCCTACAAGTGCCTTCAGTAAGAAATTCCTTGGGAAATAAATGAAGAGATGAGAAATGTCCATGAAAAGTGGTGGGAAAAGAGAACAGTGCTATAATAAAGAGCTGAACAGAGCTGCTTGGGATCATGGTGGCAAAGGTAGCAGAAGGGGATCATTTTATCCATTACCATGAGAAAGCAGGTAATTCTCTTTCATCCTCTAGAGAAACACTGAATGATTTTGGGAAGGCATTGGACTTCTTGTAGCCAAGTGGGTACCTATTTAAATTTTTTTATTGTTCAAAGACAGATGACTCTTTTTCTTTCCATTATTGCCTAAACAATGCAGTGCAAGAACTATTTATATAGGAATGACATCGCATTAGGTATTGTAAGTAGTCTAGACATGATTTAAAGTATATAAGAGAATATCTTTAGCTTATATGCAAATACTATGCCATTTGATAAAGGGACTTGAGTATCCATGGATTTTGGTGTTAGCAGGAAATCCTAGACCTTCCCCATGGATACGGAGGCATGACTGTATTTTATACTGCTTGGTCAGCAAGGCTACTGTACCTGGATGAAGATAGGCAGGCAGTACACATTGCCCAAGTTTACAGGGTAGCTGCCAGGTTGTTGCCATGGTAGACATACTTATTCTTATGTCACATTCCAACACTTGGAAGAAAAGTATCTTTAGGAAGAGGTACTTTTTCTGATCTGCATAGCCTGGTGTATGGACTGGAATTGGACACAGCAGTGAATAGTTTGGGGCCGTGCTGATAATTGGCCCATAAGCATTTAAAAAATGCAGAGAAACCACTGATCTGGAGATATCAGCAAAGATTCAGTGTAGACACAAAGAATGACCAGCTTCAGAGTGACTGGGGCATAGATCTCCATTGTCCATTATAGCAGCCACTATATGTATATTGAAATTTAAGGAAAAAGAAAATTAAAACTCAGCCCCTCAGTTTCCCTGGCCACATTTCCATGCCCAACATCTTCATGGGGCTAGTGGCAACATGACATTGGACAGTGTGAATACAGAACACATCCATCACTATAAAAAGTGGTACTGGACAGGGTTGTTGGAGACAAAAGTGGGCAGGCAAGTGTTCCTCTGCTGCCCTATGAGGAGAGATGGGTTGGATATGACCCTCACTGGAGTTCCCAGAGGATGAGTCAGTGGAACACTTCTCCTATCCTATACTCTGTGTCAAAACATACCCACAGACCTCTTCCCACACTTGGGTTCCTTTAGCAACCTCACTTCACACATGTGCTCCATTGAGCTGCACTGTTATTATATGTCACCCACTTATATCCAGAGCAAATATCTCACTACTCAGAGAAATTACATATGAGAAAACCCCAGATGTATCCACAAGGTTCCCTGTGAAAACCAGTCTTAGTACACTGAGTTTAATCCAAATGTATTTTGAAACCAGTGGTTTCAATTGTTGTAAACTACAGAACACATGGAAAATCCCTGGAGAAACAGATGTTAGGTCTTCTGATAGCAGTAAAACATGCAAAAAATATTCTTGTAAATATGAACAAACTTGACTAATAGAGTATTCGGCAGTTAAGGAGATAGGAATGCATGGTGGATGTCATTTGGCTTTCTGAAATAGTGGCATGAGTGTCATTAAAAAAGAAATATTCTTTTAAATGTCTGTTATTTAGTTTTAAAATGAAAAATATTGAATAGTTAAACTTTATTAAGTGTAAAATTGGTTTTGAAAGTGCTTTAGAATGGCAGCTACCAGGAAGCAAAACTTGAAAATTCATTGAAAGCAGCTGCTCAGGAAAAAAAATAATTCAAGAGGCTAATTTTTAGGACCAGGTCCAAGATGAAGGTTGTGCATCCATTCTAAAGGCTGTGGTTGGTTCTGGGCTCCTATCTCAGGAAACTCTAGAGCCACCAGCAAGACCAAGCCTAGAACTCAAGAACCACTGTTGTGTATCTAAACCAACACAAATTTGGGGAAACTAAGGCATGACTGGTTTCCGCCTTCCAGCATTCTTTCTTTCCTCCTGCTTTTTTTTTGAGTGTCTATGAAATTATTTCTAGAAAGTAAGGAGAAAGATAAGAGTATATGATGAGGTAAGAGGATAACAAGTGTTTGGTTTACTCTCCAAGATAAGGAAAGAAAGTTCAATCAGTTTAGTTATCTTAGTACTTTGATCTCTCTGTCTCTGTCTCTGTCTCTGTCTCTCTCTCTCTCTGTCTCTCTCTGTCTCTCTCTATCTCTCTCTCTCTCTCTCTCTCTCTCTCTCTCTCTCTCTCTCTCTCTCTCCACTTTACAAATGTAAGGAAATTGAGAGAAGTGAGGTTTAATGCAGAAATTGCAGGATATAGCATATATGTTACTGGATTCAAGAGAAAATACATGTAAACAAGGGTTTTGAAATTCCAACTGGACTCATGAACTGATGTCATTGTTTTAACATACATCATTTTGGCATCTTCCTGAGTCCCCTTGTATGGGCTATAGTAAATACACCTAACATCAAAAAAGAAGAGACTTAACTTATGGGACAAATTTTATGATTTTCCCCTCATTTGCCTTCCTTTAGTGAAGGGTTAGACACTTGTCATCCCAGGCACTTACATAGTGAGTTTCCCTATATGACTCCAAGCCTGGAATCAGTTGAGAACATGGTTGTGTGTGATTCTCCTTAGCCTTCTCAGCAGTTAGTGCACTCTCCTTCTGTAGTAGATCTCACCAGAACAGACGAACACATGGGCATTTCAGACCAGCTGTGGGAACTTCTGTTGCTGCTATGGCCTGTGTATGGTTTGAATGAATCCCCCCAAATTCATGTGTTGGAAGCATAGCAAAGCTAATAAGGGATAGCACCTTTAAGAAGTAGAGCCTAGAAGGAGGTTTTGGGGGGTGTTATGCTCTGATAGGATTAAGCTAGTGCTCACAAGACTCTGCATTAGTCACTTTCCTACTGCTGGGACTAAATACCTGGCATCCGCAACTTAAAGGAGAAGATTACTTTGGCTTATTTCAAGGAATTCAGTCCACGGTCAGCAGGCTCCAAAGCAGAAACAGTGTGGTGCAAGGGAATGGTAGAGGAAAGCTGTCTAATCCATGGCAGCCAGGAATCAAAGAGCAATGGGAGGAGCATGGGAAGGTGTTCTGCTCTCCAAAGACAACTCCCCAGTGACCCACTTCCTCCAACCAGGTGCTACCTCTTAACAGCACATCTAGCCAGGAACTTATCAATGGCTCAATCCACAGATGAATATAACGCCCCCTTGATTCAATCACCTTCCTAAAGCCCCACCTCCGAACACACAAAACTTCTGGGGGGACACTGTAGATCCAAAGTGTTAACAGACCTTGAGTGAGATCTCATGAGAGAGTTTTTATAAAAGATAAAGCCTGCCCACTCCTTCTCCCACCTGGCTTCCTGTCCCAGAACCTCTTAACATTGCCATGCTGGAGAACAATTTCCGATGCATGAATTTTTGGGGGACACATTCAAACCATCTCATTTGTACTTTCACCATGATGCTATCGCCATTAATTAGGCTCTCACTAGAGACTAAGTCAACAAGGACAACTGATCTTGAAAATCCAGCCTGAAAAACTGTAAGATAATAAACCTGTCTTCTTCGAGAGTACCCAGCTTCAGACATTTGTTGTAGTAATGGAAAACTAACACAGTTGCTCAGTCATCTTACTCTTTAATGATGCTGTTCAGTTATATTCATTCATTCGATAGACTCTTTTTCTTTTAAACAATTTTACTCAAGATTGTTGCCAAGCTATATATATATTATATATAATATAATATATATATAATATATATATATATTCAAGTAATAACTGTCATCAGGCTTCACTGTGTCATCCAGCTCTAATGGGAGCCCCAAGCCTCTGTTGTAAATTTCATGATGTGACTTCAACATTTCCTAAGGTATTTAATGGCAAAGACAACTCTCAATAGATTTTTCAATCAACAAACTTTGTCAAAGTATTTTTATTGATTGTTTTCTGTGAGTTGAGATTATGCTAGCTCCACAGCTCTCGTTCTGGTAGAGACTAAATTTTCCAAAATATAAAAAGCCAAGATACTCAAAGGGAAGCTGGATATTTCTTCTAGGAGCACAAAAAGAAATGGCCTATCAATTATGTATCTATTTTCACATTTTAATGAATAGTTACAGTAATAATTACCAAATTTCTACATTAAAGAAAAACAAGTCAGCATTTTATATAGTAAATACTGAATCATGCCATTATCTACACATGTGTTGGTTTTCTGTAAATACAGAAATTTGATTTTGTCATTGAAACTATTCACTGAAATTGAAAAGAGTTAAATAAAGGATGGTGTGGTGCTTGTTCATTAAGATTCTAAAGAAACACACACATCAGTTATTTCTTTCATGAATTTGGCCACAGAAGGTTCATACATAGCTGTACTTTGCATTTACTTCTAATTGGCTGAGAAATTGATCCAGGCCTCCCCAAACCCAGGAGGACTTTCCTATTCTCTATCTGACTCTGGATGGGAAAGCCTGTAGTCCAAGGAGCAGGGGTCACTTGAATTGGGATGGGGCCCTAAGTGTTTGGTGCATGTGGGCTCCTCGCTCATATCTTGCCTAGCAAGGTGTAGCTGCTGGCCTCTAACACCTGCCACCGCCCCACCACCCACATGGTTCCAGTCTGTTCATCTGGGCAAAGTACTGATGTTTGCCTCAAAGGTGGGACTGGTAGAGAGACTGCCAATATCCTAGCAGGCCCACTCTAGAAACCATCTGAAGATGGTTCCCATGTGGACTCATAGCTCCCATATTCTAGGGTCTGAATGTGTCATCCAAATTTCACATGTTCAAAACTTAGCCCCCAACTTCATATGTTTTTGGTGTTTGGAAGTGAGCCTTGGGAGGTGACTAGGATTAGATAAATACATTGTGATGGGACTGAAGGCCATCATGGAAGAGGACCTGGGCTGAGAGAGGAAGTGGGACCTGGGCTGAAAGACATTTGCTCTGTCTTACCACATAATCCTCTCCACCATACTAGGAGAGGTGAACAAAAACATAGTGAATATTTAAATAAAAAATTATTACAGTAAAAGGCACATTGCCATTAATCTTGCTTAAAATCCTCTCCTTCATTTCTATCACATTTATCCCATTTTTCTTGCCACTCTGTGAAGCAGCTCTGGAAGTCTTCTTTTGTGAGTATCTTTTCATGACTACTTCAATGTCCTGAATCAATTCAAGACATCCATGGCAATTTCTGTCAGATGAAAACATTATGGCATGTGGGTGTGCCCACATCAGATCCACATGGGATCTGGCATCATTCAACTTCTGACTCTTCCCCAAAGTCAAAATGGCCATAAAAGATAAATGTTTTGCATCATACTCATATTATGCAGCCAGAAAGCCTTCACTAAACGCTGAGCAGATGCTGGCACTATGTTCTCAGACTTCCAGCTGTGAGCCAAATAAGACTCTATTATTTGTAAATTACCCAGTGGATGGCACTCAGGTATAGTAAGGCACTCCTTGCAGGTGCTCTTGCCTAGGAAGCCACTTGCGGAGGGACCTGAGACTGGGGAGCTGATCGCCCTAGGGCCCACCCTCTGCCAATGGGAACAAGAGTTGATGGATGCACACCACCTCCTTACATCTCTGCAGGACCATCCTGAGATATACTCTACATAGTCAGAGAAGCTCCAATGATACTGAGTCCCTGCTGCTCATAGCAGCAACTCCTTCATTACAAGACCTCATTGGTTTTCTTTCTTCTGTCTTTCCCCCTTTCCCCTCTCTGTATTTCCTGGGGTCATACTTACATAAACTACTTGTCCACAGATCTTTGTCTCAAAACGCATTGAGGGAAATCTCCAGTCAGGTCACTTGCACTGTGTCTAAACCCAGCATATTACTGAGAATATTGTTGCCTCATTGCCACACTGCTCCACCAAGAAGAGTGTACCTGTTCTGTGTGTGCCCCTTCAGAGTGGAAGTTCTAGCTGTCTCACTTTGTTGCTTATCCCTTGCCTCCACACAGTGAGTGGTTCCTGATACCTGGTAGGTGTCTAACCCCTGTGCTGACCTGAATGGGAATGCCTGGGAGGCTCCTTCTACAAATGCTGGATTCCATGGGTGGTGCCATTAGGGAACCTCACAGTCCTCACCATGGTGGGAACCTCAGAGCATACAAGGGCCTGAGATTTGTGAAACATGATAAAAGGCAAAGCCCCTGGAGAATGTTCTGCGGACTGTGATCATTTTGTTCTAAAATCCAAGAGAAAAACTGTCCAGGCTGATGACCTCCCTCTTCCCCAGCTTTTTCTCAGTTAAAGGGGCATTTTTGGAAATGCTTGCTGGCAAAGCCAGTATTATGGAGTCAATAATCCCAACTACAAATCCAGGGGTCATTTTCGCATCTTTGTCTACCTTCCCACCGGGCATCACACACTTCTCCCTTCTTCAGTTCTCTTCGTCCCCTCTTCCCTCACTTTTTTCTCTCTTTCCTTCTTTCCTTCCTCCCGCTTTTCTTCTCTTTCTCCTTCCCTCCTTCCTCCCTGTTTCGCTCCTTTTCTTCACCCCCACTTCTTCTGTCCGTTTTTCATTTGCCCTCTTTTTTTTTTTTTTAACTCTCCCTTCTTTGGTTCTTTTCTACTTTCTTTTTTCTTTCTCCAATCCCTTCTCCTGCCCTTGAAATCTCTTTCTTCTTCCCTCTCACTACCCCAGAAACTGATTGTCTAGTGCCTCTGGATTTCTTAGAGCTCAGAAGGCTGTCTGTTTCCATCATAGCATGAATCTCATCTTAACAATAGTAAAAAGGAAAAATGAATTTCTCCAGGCTATATTCTCACCAAATGATCCCCTCCCCCTGGCTTAGGGGAAGGAGAGAGGAGGACAAAGCATAGGTGAAACTTTGAGAGCAGGTAGGACCTTGTAGGTACTTGCTTCTGAGCAAATAGGCCAGAAGCCCTAATTGAGAAGCAGAGTCAGTTAAGAAAAGCTGCCTAACTTCCTCACCCAGGCCCTCCCTGCCTCTCTCTCTCTCTCTCTCTCTCTCTCTCTCTCTCTCTCTCTCTCTCTCCTTTCTCCTCTTCCTCCCCCTCCTTACCAAGGTCAAGGCCACAGCAGTAGCACTTTCTGTGTACATTTAATACGTGAATAAGCAAGAAGGGGCAACTTCCCTTCACATGCACTAAACATCTTAAACCACTTCAGGGGTTTGAAGAAACCCAGGTTGTATTTTGCCAAGCATGTTTCCCCTTCATTTTCATACCCAAGTGTATTCTAAAGGAAATGAAATCCACATGTTTCTGATCATTTATACTTAAATCATCAAAATATTGCCTTTTAGGGGCTTTGTGTGTCAGGAAACCCTTTGAACCTTTTTCACAGTGGTGCTCACTGCCTGGTGGAAAGACAAACAGGAAGTAGTGATCTGTAGAGGGTATTCCCGCTGACCCCAGGAGGGTCCAGGGAGCTTAGGTCAGCTCCACCTCCTGCATGGGCTTAGGCTGGGGCCTCAAAGCTGGGGTGGAAGGATGTGTGCACAAAACCAAACATCTGGGCTCCATCCCTGCCAGTGTTATTGACTGGCTTTGGAATACCGGGCACAGCCATTAAAGCTCCCAGGCCCTCAGTTTCCTCCTAAGTCAATGGGAACTTCCAGAGAACTGGTTTAGTTACAGCACAGTCTAGGAGGGGAAGTGTAAAGATTTAAAGTTTCTTAAGAGACATGTCCACCCAAATACAATGTGTAGCCCTCTTTGATTTTATGTTATGAACAAACCATAATTTATTTGACTGTCACAAAAGAAGAGAAGTCTAAACACAAAGAAGTCACTCAACAAATGAAGAGTGAATTATTTAATACTTAAATGAGTCAGTCAGATAAAGGGCTGAAAGCTAGGTGGGGCCAGTTTTTGTAGAGATAGAGCTTGGGTGGGAGAAAAACTTTTTTTTTTTTCTGTTTAGAATGTATTCCCATTTTTTTACAAGTATATTTCTTTGACTTTGGAAATGATCCTTACTCTCATACCTGCCATCTGATAGGCTGTCAACTAAGATGTCTGAGCTCTACTAGCAAAGTGCAGGAATGTAGTCCAAGCTACAAATTGTGAGTACTCTGCAACTTTAGAAAAGTCACTTGATCTCTCTTAATGTCAATCATCTGGCTTGTTTTCTTGGAAGAATGACTCCTACCTGCATTTTCCCCAAGGTATTGAGCAGGCCTACTGCTGTAGTTTGGGTGTACAATGTCCCCCAAAGGCCATGTGTTAAAAACTTGGCCCCATCTAGCATTATGGGGAGATTGTAGAACCTTAAGAGGTGGAGACTTAGGGGAAATTTTAGGTCATTGAGAGCATGCCCTTAAAGAGAATGGTAAGATACCAGCCTCTACTCCTCCTTTCTTTATCACATCCTAGCTATAGGATGAAAAGTTTTGCTTTACTATGTGCTTCCTGCCCTGATGTGTTACCTTGTTACAGAACCAAAAATAATGGAGTCACCAACTGTAGTCTGAAACCTCCAAAACTGTGAGCTAAAATAAATCTTTCATCTTTATAAGTTGGTCATCTCTGGTATTTTTTACAGTAAAGAAAATCTGTCTAACACACTTACTGAGAAAAGATACCGAAATGCTTTTGCCCTGTAAAAGCACCTAGTGGAGATGACAACAAGCAAGCAAACTGGATACAAATAAATGGAAATCACTGATCGTGGCTTCCACAAACATGGAGTTGAGAAGGATCCTAAGGCTAGATCTGGGTTCATCAAGAAATAAGGCTTATGATTGATTAGTGATGTCTGCCTGGGCCATAGAAGGTGGAAAAAGTGACTTGACTGTCATGTACTTGACATCTTTCCTATGTCCTCTCATTCTTTTGTGTAAAATATAGCTGCTGTATATGGGAAGCCAAATTCCTTCAGGCAAAGATGTTTTGCTCCCAGAACTCATGCATGAGATTGGCAAACTGGTTTAAATGGACATCTTCTAAATGTCACCTTCCATGGAGAAATGGAAAATTTATTTCTGTTCAGCAGCAAAGAATCTCCTTGTATATGTAATTATTTATTTAATTCTGAACATTATTGTAAGGATTAAATGAGTTCATAAGTATGTATAAGATCCCACTCAGAGCAAAACCTGCATAGACAGTGGTTGCTTTAAGATCTTACAGTACAGGGATGCAGCCCCTGCAGCTGCCTGTGTGTTGCCTTCAGGATTCTGTGGGACCTGAAACACGTAGCCCCAGTACCGCCTCTACTGGGATTTTCCCCAGGATAGTTGATGACTGTTCCTTAAGCTCTGAGAAGCAGAGATCCCTCACATGGTTTGGCCAAGAATCTCTGCTTTTGCCTCTAGGACACACATAGTAAATCTCTAGAAATCCTTGTCTGTGTGAACTTTTCTCCCTAGCAAAACTAGACGCACACCAGGGGGACAGACTATCCTGAAGGAGGATTGTCTTTGGCTTTATCCTAAAGTACTTCTATCTCATAGCCTGAAACACAGCCCAGGCCAAAGAGGGTTTTACTGCGTATTTGTCCATGTGGACCAGCTTCAGACAACTGTGGGAGGAGAAGCTTTATGGAAAGCACACTGGTCAGGCAGCTTCTGAGGATTTTCAGGCATACCATCAGCTCTTTTATCTGGTTATTCATCCAGCTAGACAGTGGGTGTATCCTGGGCCCAGATCTAAACCCAGAGCTCTCCATAACAGGGGGGCCTGGGTGCCCTGTGGGTAATGATTGACACACCTAAGCTCACGGGTGGTCTTTGCATAGCAGTGGAGACCGGAGAGTGGCTGAAGCTGTTTCCTATCCTGACTCTTCCTGACCTTGGGCTTCCCATTTTCTTCTTCACTCAAGGCTCAAGGGAGAGATTATCCTTTCACCAGCTGGGTTGCTAATCTTCAGCAAAGACACACACCACATGTGGAGGAACTCTAATACTCACAAGAGCAAACAGGCCCAGAGTGGCAGCAAGTCTTACCTGAGCCACACAGGCCTAAGAGACAGAGTGGCGGAGAGAAGGAAGGATGCAGATCTCAACTCAAGAATGCTGCAATTGTACGGAAGGTAGAAAAATCTTAGGGTGCTTCCAACATAAGCCAGGACCCCACCATTGGTGGATGGGTCTCAGTCTTACAGAAATTTCCCCTTCCTTCCCACTTCTTCCCCTCCCTCCCTCTCTCCCTCCCTCTCTCTCTCTCTCTCTCCCTTCCTTCCTTCCTTTCTTCCTTTCTTCCTTGTTTTTCTTTCTTGCTTGCTTGCTTGCTTCACATGCTGGTGTCCCCAAACAGCCTTCCCAAACCCAACTGAGCACCAAAATGAGCTCTTTGGTTCTTGACCTGTACACCCAGAAGAGGTGGCTTCTAAAGGTAAGACAAGGTCAGGTGGGTCAGAATGTAGGGGCCTCAGCCCTGGCTGGCTTCCAGGGAGAGAATGGCTCTTTGGCTATATGCTTGCCTCTCTAATCTAACACTCAGAAGAATGGGTTTATTCATTTTAGAGCTCCCAGCATTCTTACATTCTCATAGTAAGTTTAAGAAACTTAAATGCAGGAACCAGGCCTGTCTTTATTGGGTCAGAAGTGAACAGCCTGTCAGGGAAAAGCATAGTTATAAAACAATAGGTTATATTTCCCTCACCATTTACAGTCCCCCAATAACAAGAAACAAAAGGATAATTGGAGGAGAAATGAGAGTCTTATGTCAGAGCTACATGGAACTGCACTGGATAACTCCCAACTTTCCAAACAGTCACAGCTGAGTTTACACTGCTAAATGGAATGGATATATACAAATAATTCTGTTAATTGGAACAGCAAATTCCCTTGCACTTCTTTATTGGTCCTTCACTCTTCCCACCTTGAATTGTGGTTGGTGGCAAACACATGTGGCTCCTTTGAGGAGGCACCCTCTCTCTGTTCCCTTGGTCACTTCCATGTCACAGGGTGTGACTGCTGGCTATCTCAGTGGGTGTGGAGACAAACCACTGTTTTTATTCTGTTTTGTATCAAAAGCCCTAGTAACTATTAGGGGTTGTATTTTATAAGGACTTCAGCTTTCGATAATTGCACTATATAAAATTCTATGAAAGAAGCTAACATAACTGTTTGACATCATTACTTTGTTTTTAACCTAAAGAACTCTGGGAGGGAAAATTTTGAGTTCACTATTTTCTTTATTCTAGCTATCAGCACTGTGGGAACTCCCACTGCCCAGCTGTGGTCTTGAGAACAATTCGGGAATCACTGAGCTCGGCAACTTTGGGCATTCTAAGCTCTGGGGAATGCTATTGGTGTTAATGCTTTAATCAGTTCTGCTTCCCAGGATGCCTGGGCCTCTGAGGTAGGAACTGTCTTGAGAGGGAACAGTACCAGGATTAAGATATCCACTATAGGAAGGGAGATTCACAGGGTTGAATGGCGCTACCAGAACAAAGGGAGGCAAGGAATGAACCCTGGCCGTGGACCTTGCTAGGATTGTCCTAAAGGCTGGGTTCCAAGCCCCAGATCTCATCTATGATCTAGGAAAAGGCAGTTGCACAGGGATTATGGCTTATAACAGAAACTTCCAGGAATGCAGATTCTTCCTCTACTTGTCAAGAGCCCAAGAGAAAATGCCAAATCACATAATCTTAGCTGCTCCCACATTGCACATTATAAATTTTAAATAATAACAGCAAAGATAAATTCATAATCTTCCACAGAATCTGTGGTTCAGTAATAAATTTCAGGACCCCCCCCTTAAGTGATTAAGTTTTTAGTGTATCCAATAAGTGCACCCCAAAATCAAACAGAAAGCCGTGGTGGTTAGCTGGTGAGACCATATTGGAAGTTGGTGCTGCTTCATCTTGCAGTGTCATAATCAATTACCCAACAGTCTGGTTTCTTACAAATTACCATCTCAAAGAGATGGTAAGAAATCCAAAGATTCTGTGCATGCAGATGTCCCAAGTGCACACTCTTCATATTATGACATCCCACATAGTGACAGAAGACAGTCACCAAGCTTGCCATCATGAATGCTCCTTATCAGAGAGCATTGGGGCAGAGCTCTGATAATCGAATAAGGTTGATGCTTAGAGATTTTCAGTAGTTTCTGAATCCCTGCAGTGACATGACTTAGAAAGTCTACTCTAGAAGACATTTCCTGTGTGGTCACCCAGCTCTCTTCACCCATGGTGTAGACTCTTCCTAATCAAGAGGAAAGTCCAAAGAAATATTTTTCATCAGGCCCCATATGATCATGATCCCTAGCTGTACCTAGGCTAACACTTGTAATTGACATTCAACTTTAGTGAAATTGAGGGCTGTGTATTGTAGACTCTTCCCTTGTAATTTATAACTTTCAGAGAACTTAGAGATATATTTACCCCTCCTTATTGTCTCAGTTTTTTCATCTACAGAAATTGAGTAGTGGTTTCTGTCCACGTACTGGGGATTTGTGGAGAGTTAATAGAATTTCCTACTATCACATAAGAAAAAGGGGATCAAGTTGGGTGTGGAAGTCAGAAGATCCAGTTTGAAATCCAAAGCACTTCCTCTAGCTCTCTCTCCTCTTAAATAACCCAACATTCAAGGATCAGTGATTCTGAAGAATGGTCCCTCTCCCATTCTTCAACATAGTCATTAGTTGTCAAAGCAATTGAAAATAAGAGTAAGAGAGATGCAAGTCTGTGAGAAGGATCCAGTCATTCTATTGCCCTGAACCCTGGTGAGTACAGATACAGGTACCTTTTGCTGTCACAAATCTGCCCAGTGCTCAGAAGGTCCCTGGGTAGAGGAGAGAGGAGATGAATGGTGATCTTGAAGGGTGACATTGTTCAGGTAGCAACATGAGGGCTAATGGACCAGCAGAGCACAGTGTGCTACTCCAGGTTCAGGCCACTGGGTCTACTGTGAAACACTGAGATTCATACTCTTCAGGTTGCTATTCTCATTAGCTTGTTTCCTCAGCACCCACTAGAACAGTTAAAGTTTCCATTTTGAAATAATTACAAAACTTTTGACCACTCTCTGATGTCTAAATCTCCCATCAATTTTTTAAAAACTTCTATTTAAAACAGCAGCCACAGCAACAACAAAATTATGTTGAGGACAAAGCTTCCACCTTACATCAGCCTCTCCAACCCTTTTCCCATAAACAAATACACACATACACATGCACGTGGGAATTGAGAATCTTGGAATTGTCATCCATTCCAGAAGTTTTCAAATTTTATCAGCAGAATTCATCTCAAGTGGAACCCTAACATATAAAACAACACTCTGCCCGACAGCACTCTGTCCTCTCCCCTTGCCTGACCTCTCATCTTGCCATGTCTGCTGTCTGTCTCTTCTCTCCTCCTCTACTGGAATGTAAGCTCTAGGAGTGCAGTGACCTCATCCTTTAGTTCACTGCTATTTGGGAGAGCGAATCGGTCCTTAGTAGATACAAGCCAAATGAAAGAAGACTGAGGAATGTATAACCATAAAGTCATAAGAGCTCTTTGTGTTACTATGACAAAATAAGTAAAAAAAAAATCGACCTGAAGGAGGACAGATTTATTTTGGCTCATGATTTTCGATGTTTCAGTCCACTGGTAGCTGGCTCCATTGCTTCTGGGACTAGTGAGGAATGTGGAAGAACGGTGTGTTGGAACAAAGATACTCATCTCGAGAAGACCAGAAAGTGGAGAGCAAGAGCCGGAACGAGTGAGAAAAAATCAGGGTCCCAGTATTAATATACCAGGGTACCCAGTGGCCTTCTTCCAATAGACCTCATCTCCTGAAGTTTCCACCACCTCCCAATAGTGCCAGCAGCTGGGGACCAGGCCTTCCACACATGAGCTTTTGGGGGGCATTCCAGATACAAACCATAATACTCTTAAAGAAAGAATGTTGGCTATAAGACACAGTAAAATAAAAAATGAAACCTGTCCCATAGTGGGGATCCTTTGAGCTTGTGGCCATCATTTTGACAGACAATTGACTTCCAGGAGCCTAAAAACCTTAGGCTGTGCTGTCAACTCAGGGAGGATGAACCCTGGGAATACAGAGGCAAGGGTAAGATTCTGGACCAGCTTTGGCTCCAGGTGGCTGAGTTTGCACAGTGTAGCTCTACCTCATTCCAAGCCTTTATAAATCTGCAGTGTTCTTTTATGCTCATGTGAAAAAGATAAATGTTAAGTGCAGGGCTGGCCCCAGCACAGAGAGAGACCTTTTAGGAGATGCCCCTGCCCTGCTCCCTGCTGAAACAGCACTCTAAGGCACTTCTTTTGTTCCTTGGAGCTTCACACCTTTCCTAGAGCCAGTGGAGGGACCAAGAACTGGCACCTGAATTGATGAGTTGGTTCAATCTGATTTTCTGCCTTGGGAATATGAAGTCAAAAACATGAAAATTGCTGAGTGTATAGTATGTTCAGAGGGCGAATTCTGAGGTGGAATAGATTATAAAGCAGTTCTCAGTGCTAATTATAATTGAAAGTGACTTCAAGGGAATAGGGACAAGTCCCCAAAGATTATGGGGAGATAGAGGGAGAGCTCATAAGAAAGAGGAAGTTATGCCATGGGAGTGAGTCCAGTGTGAGCCAATCAAGGGCAGACTAAGAGTTCCCAGAGAGCACAGAGGTGGAAATCAGAATGACCTGTATCTACTGTATAGAGTCCCAACTGTGGGGGCCATAGGGATCTTGTTTATGGCAAAGGAACAAAACAACATGCAAATGAGTCAATGGTCAACCCTTTTGCCAGGATCAATGCAAGAGTCACATGGAACATGCACACCAATGAGTTTGCAGCTCCAGACTCAACGGGGCTTTTTTGTCAACTTGGAGCGGGTGATGCATCCCCTGATCACATCTCTTCTAAAAGGAGCTGTGCTTGGGAGAGGCTGAAGTGGTTTTGTTTGTTTGTTTGTTTGTTTGTTTGTTGCTTGGGCTCTGGATGAATTGAAGTTATCTAGGCCTTTGGGGCTAGGCCCTGCTGGGAACTTCCTTATGGAGCAAGGAATAAAGAAATAAGATTCAGGACATAGTGGAGCTGAAGGTCTAGCTGTATCAGAAGGTAAGCTGGGACCACAGCAAGCAAGGCAGCTGTATGAAGAAGGAAGAAGGAACCGCGGAGATCAGACAATGGGAAAGCATTTAGTGATGATAATGATATTAAAATATTAAGTAACATATTAGGTTTTGAGTTTTGGCTCCATGACTTCAAATTTTGTCCTCTTCACTCCCGTATTTCTTTTCAGTGAAAGAAAGCAAAAAAGTAATAGATATGCTGAAGATAAAAATAGTCCAAATAGCTGTGGCTCATGTTTATTGAACACTAATGCATAGCAGGTAATTTTGTAAGAACCATGTGCACTAATTTTTTCAACAGGCCTACTGAGGATGGTGCTATTATTGTAAAATTGGTTATGTAGATGAGGAAACTGAGGCAAAAAGCAAGGAAGGGAGGGAGAAAGGGAAGAAAATTGACTAAGTACTTATTTTTGGTCATAAGAGTACTAAATAGAGGTGACAAATTCAAATTCAGCCAGTCTAAAACCCAAGGGTGCACTTGTAAGTGTTAATTTGAACAGTCTGAACTTATCAGTAGTATTTAGCTCTGGTGGCCACAACAACAGCACTGCTACAACCTAAAATGTCTCACTGTTATTCTAATCAAAGGCAGAAAAAGCCTTAATTTACAATCACTTTATTCACTAAGAAGGTGCAATTTCAGGCGTTTCTTAGCCCACTGCTTCATAGTTGGGCAAAACCTATGAGGTTATGCAAAGCAAAATATCCCAGAAAAGGGCTTCCTTTTTTTTCTCTGCAATGGTTACCTCTAAGATATCTGTCATCCACATTTAAGAGTGTTGGACATCTGTGACTTCTATTGCTCCTCTGGGCCACTGGCAAGGTGGAGAGTCACTAGACTTGGATGTGACCCTGCCACACCCACCAGGACACCATTCTTCCACTCCAGGCTCTGATGATGAGCAAGGACAAGTGCCGCCCACCCCAAAGACCAACTTTCTCTTCCCAGGTGGAAGAACAGTCTCTCTGTCTCTCTAGCTGCTTTCCAAAGTTCAGCATCACTTGGGAAGCCTCCAGGTACAGTTTTCAGTGGCCTGGGCTTCTGTAACATAAGGAAAAGGGTCAGCCTTATCCTCAGCTTCTGCTTTGTGTCTTGCAAATGCACCTTACAAAAGGAAATACAAATTGCCTGGTTTACTTTTTGAAGTGAGATACAGTGGGAGATAACAGTACAACGACAAGAATTCATTTCTCTCCCAAAAGGACACTCAGTAAGGTTCCACCACTGGTAGGGTTCTACTCATTGCCTCCAGAAGTCCCAATTCCAAAGAGTCAGTACCAGTGTGAAAAATTCTTCCCTTTCTTCTCAGTCTCCTCCTTCTGGTTCTCTCAAGTGTCCACTGGGGATGCTGTCCCTCTTTGGAACTGACACAGGAACACAGGTGTCACCAAGATTGCATGTTGCAGAGATAGGTCACAGGGCAGTGTTCATAATATACCTGCTATGTTATATAACATATATTACATATTAGACATATCACATAATGTGTCATTCACGTGCATATATGTGCATATATAATGTATTTTACTATAATGGTTTTTCTGTTCCTGGGATACACAGGGGCAAGAGAAGGTTGGTGTCAGATCCTCCTCTTTGCTTCTTCAGGAGCATTGTTTCTACTCTTTTAGGGGAAAAAAAAGGAAAAATGTCTATGTAATTCCCTTCTCATTGCTCAAAGCAATGAAGAGGCAGTTGACACCCTCTGGCCAGAGTGTGACTTGGGACCCACCTGGCATCTCTGGCAGTGCGGAGGAGTCGTGACCTTGTGGGGCTGGTGGCTCCTGGCACCCTCCCAGTCCTGGGTGTGCTGCACAACCCTAAATAACCCCACTTCTGCACCATCTGACACAGAGAGCATTTCCCTGATGAATTACTCATGCACAGATAATCAAATAAATCTTTGTCTTGCTACCCGCAGTCGGGATGCCCTGCAAAGTTTCACAGGTCATAGCACAGATCAAATTAAGGTCTAGAATCATGGATGAGCTAGATGGACAGCTCAGATCTGGCTCTCCAGGGCCACCCTGATATCCACAGTGTGTTCTCCTGGCCAGTTGGCTGTGGGGGACACATTGATCATTAATTCTAGTAGCCAGGTGAGCACCTTGGCAGCAGGGAGGCATCGAAGTGGGAACAGGGGAGGAGAAATGTGGAAGTAAACCAGCTTCCTCTGGTCACATAAAAAATGTTGCCTACCCTAATCTCACTACTCAGACAAAGGGCAAATCGTGAGCTGCCCAGTGGCTGCCCCACCCCAAGAGAGCAGTGGCTGCTGCCTCTTCCCTCTTCCCTGACAGAGAATGTGATCATGAATCGGGAACCAGATGGCTGCCTTTATATTTCTTTTTTCTTTCTTCTTCCTTTTTTTTTTTTTTTTTAACTGCAATACTAAAGCCACCATAAAAAAGCAAAGTTGAACAGACAGAGCTAATAATATAATCATTCAAAACACCTGCAAACAGTGCAGATGGGCAATTTCTGTCTGCAGAATCATCGGTGAAAGACCGCCTCCCCATATGGGCAGTTCCAGAAGCTCAGCTTTGCCCAGCTCTGTCCCTTACCTTAAGAAAACCTGCACGGAGCATATGCGGGCTTTTTATAGTTGAGCTGAAGAATGGGTAGCTGATTATTTATGTCCTTCTGGTGTATTTTAGAGGCAGGCAACCTGCAAAGGATCCAGCCACCCGGGCTCCCCAGGTGTAGAGAGACCCAGGAGGAGGACAGGGACTAAGGATGTCACCACATTTCCAGTCTGGGCACAAAAAATGGCTATTTTCTGAGAATGACTCCAGCACTATCTCCTACCAGATTCCTTGAAATAAACACCTTCAAAAGCCAACAGCCCTGCTTTGTATTATTCACTAAAAGCAGAAAAATGTGAATTTGTGGGGAGAGAAAAAAAAGTACTATGCAAAGCCTTGTTTTATCATATGTCTCCATGGTCCCTTGTGCCACTCCTCCCAGCCTGCTGCAGTGGAACTCAATTTCAAGGAAGGAAAAGAATGGTTGGGATGCTCTTGTGGAAGGCAGGCCACGCTTTGACTATGGAGTCAGTTACCCTCCTGCCTGCACCCTACAGAGGGGGAAACTGAGGCCTAGAGGTGAAAACTAATTTTTTGTAAGTGGCCAGAGGCAGGGCTGGTGTTCCCAGGTGGAGCTATGTATTAGCCTCTTGCACTGCATTCCCTCTCCTCTCCCTCTTTTCCTCATTTGCTCCATCCATGAGTTGGTCCCAGGCTTTGAGGTGTTCAGTTTTCTGCCATTGAGCACAGGTGGATGGGCTGGTGACAAGAACTAAAGTTAAACTTCACCTGCCAACCAAAGAGAGGCAGCCATAAGGTATATCTTCCCCCCAGGCCAGCTAAGTAATTCAGCTGTTCACACAAGGCTAAATGCTCCCCCTGGGTCAAGCACTTGTAGGAGTGTGAGACTGGATCTCAGTCTTCAGACAGCTCACAGTCTACTGGGAAGAACGTGTTTGAAAGATATCACACCGAGGAAGTGCCAGAGAAGGAGGCGGTGCAAGATTGGGTCAAGTTGAAAACGATCAAAGGAGGCTTTCTGGAGGTGACAACATAGGAGTTTTCCCTTCTACTTGCATGTAGAGGTGAGAAGTAATCGCTTTTCTTCTCTCCATCTTTACTTCTGCCACCAGAGCCTAAGGTGTCATTATCTTTTGTTTCTCCCGTGAACTATGTTCGAATGCTTGCCTGCTATTCCTTCTCCTCCAGTCCACTCTCCACAGTGCCAGTATAGCAATCAGTTTAAATAACAGCATATCTCTCACTTAATATTTACCAAGAATGTCCCTTTGTTCTTACCATAACTACTAAAATTCTTATGATAGGGAATTATTTAAGGCTGCAAGTGATTAATAGAACAGAACCAATCCATGTTTAGAATAATTTAAACAATAAAAGCATTTTTTTCCCATTAAGTTGATTGGTCCATTTTAGGTATAAACTACAGTTACATTCATCATTGGGATCTTGTACCTTTACATGAGTCTCTTGGTTCTTTCCCCCCTCCCCCTTCCCTTGCCCTCCCTTCACCCCCTCCACCCTTCCCTATTTGCAAAGACTTTGTTTCCATTTTTTTCCTTTTCTCATATTTTCTCTTTTCCCTTTTTTCCTTTCCCCTACCCTTCCCACTTCCCCTCCTCCTTTAGACCTTTCTTCCTATTACACAATATCAATTATACATTTTAAAAATTACAATATCAATATCTAGGAGACTTTACCACAGATTTCAGAATTTAAAAGGATATAGAAAGCATATTACAAAAATCTTTTTTG
>NW_004624794.1:5891000-6009088 GCF_000247695.1 Heterocephalus glaber | reverse complement strand
TTCATTGACTCCAATCAGTCTTATGTTATTCTTCTTTGCACCATCTAGCAGCTGCTGGATTGATTTCTCATGTTTCTTTACAATTTTAAAGCAATTTTTCTTTTCCTGGTCACTAATTGCAATCTTTTCTTCTATATCTGAAATTCTATCCTCACATTGGTTCATTCTGCTGTGCAAACTTTCAATGGAGGTTTTAATCTCCAGGAAATCTGTTTGCATCTGTTTCATGGATTCCATTTGTTTCCTATATTGGGATTCCATTATGTTCCTCAGATCCTCTATTTTTTTAATCTGTGTCCTCTCTAGATTTATTCGTCATGTCTTGCACCATGAGCACCATCTTTGCTGTTATCTGAGTATTATTTCTGATTTCATTTTTCCCAGATCCTTTTTTGTTGCCAGTTCAGAGAGTCCAGGTGGTTGAGTGTCAGACTGTTCCATCTCATTTCCCTTTGGGGTTGCTGCAGGTGATACAGAAGCCTGTTTTTGAGGATTGTTTACATGTCTTCTCATTTCCACGGGGTGGTGGGGGGAGGAGGTTCTTCTGGCACCCGCGTGGCTCAGCTTCTCTGCCCTAGGAGCATGGGATGGCGTCAGGGGAGCTTTCTTCCGGGTGCTGGGACCAGCTCACCTTCTCTAACAAAAGCATTTAAGATGTAACATGAAAGTCAAGAAATGAAGAAAAGTCCATATTTAGTTAACTTCGTGGTTCACTAGCATCATCAAAGATGTAGCTTTCTTCTAGTTCTCTTGACATCCTCAAGATTGTCTTTTCCCTCTCTGCTGATCCTCCAGGCTAAGGATGTCTGCAAGAAATCCAAGAGCCCTTTTGCACACAGCAGTGCTTAGAGCCCAAAGATGGAAATTTCCTCTTTGTCCCCTTTTAAAGTTTAAAAACATTTCAGAAAGCCTTTCTGCCCACCCCTGCCTCTCACATCCCTGTTGCCAGTATTGTGTCACTTGCTTATCCCCAAAAACATTCAGGGCAAAGAGAACAAAATTTCTACCAGTTATACTAAGGAAGATTCATCTCCTGGGATTGAGGGTGAGTCTAATTCATCCTCAGTCTCAAGGTTACCTCCTTGCTGAACAAAATCAAGCTTTCATTAACAAGAAAGAAGGGACATTGGGGAAATGCAAATCTTTAGTTAGTCAACCAACAATGTCTGCCTATGTACTTTGAGAGCTACCAACAATGGCCCAGCCCTCCTCCAGTTCCATTTTCTTCCACTTCCCACCTCCCTCACTGTGGCTCATGAGCTTTCTTCCTCTATCACTGTCCCTGTCTGAAATTCAGCTTAGCTGCCAATCTTAGAGTAGAGGAAAGTAATCCATTGTGGGGAATCACAAGACTGAGGTTATCCATCTTTTGAATGAGTGGTAGAAATTGCAAGAACATGGAGACTCACTTGTTTGCTAATTGTACCCAACAGTGTAGGTATAGGTGTGTGTGGATATTTAAGAACTGATTCATTTCCCTTACCTTCCAATGAGCCACTTTTAAAGATATTGTCATTGAAATATAATTTGTATATTGTGAAATACATAGTTAAGTGTATAATGTGATGAGCTTTGACAGATGCATATACCCGCATACCTCATATCCTGATGAAAATGAAGAATATTTCCATCACTCTGGAAAAGTTCTTCATGTACCCTTCTAAGCAATTCCCTCTCACCCTTTCCCTAGGCAACTACTATTATGATTTCCTTTATCACAGATGTTTTTTGCTTTTTCTAGAACATAATTTAAATGTACTCATATAATATGAATTATTCTGTGACTGGCTTCGTTCATTCAGAGTAGTTTCACTGAGATTTATCTATGTTACTGGTGTTCAGTACCTTATTCTTTCATACACTGGGTAGTATGAAATCATATGAATGAACACAATTTATTTAAAGATTCCCCCCTTGATAGTGTTTAGGTTTTTCCAAGTTTGAGGCCAAGTACTTCTGCTGTAAACATCAGTGTGCAATTCTGGATAAATATCTCACAGCAAAATTGTTTCATCTTTGATGTGTACACTGCCAAAGAGTTTCCTTAAGTGGTCTGTCATTTTATCTTCCACCAGCGGTGTATGAGACATGGGTTGTTACATGTCCTTACCAACATCTAGTGTTCTTGGGCTTTTAATTTTAGCCATACAAGTGTGTATCAAATAGTACATTTATTTCCAATAAAATGAACTTCATTCTTCTTTTATATGAATGTGGATTAAATTTCTTTTAGAAAACGTCCTGATGAATATCAAGAAGGGAGTTGTCCTCACAACATTCCAGGGCAGTTTACTGTCTTAAGAGACTAGAAAGACTTGTTTTTCTTGTCTCCTACCATGCACCAGCTCAGGAACCCAGTGCTTGTTCGAGGCAAATGCTTCTCAGATCATGAAAATTATTATTATTACGGCTGTTAGGGAAACGAATGATCCTATTGATGATACTGTACTTCATATTGTATAGGCATCTGGGTAATCGGAGTATCATCATGGTATGCCAGATAGACCTAGAAAATGTTGTGGAAAGAATGTTAGGTTTACTCCAATAAATATAACAAAGAAATGGATTTTTGCTCATGTTGTGTTGAGGGTATAACCTGAAAATAGGGGTAATCAGTGAACAAAACCTCCTATAATAGTGAATACAGCTCCCATAGATAGTTTAGTTCCTATTAAACCTTTACCACTATCCTGAACATGGGCCCGGATCTGCATTTGCCAATTACAGCAGTGTGACCTGGGCACATTATATTTCCTTGGTCAGTTCTATAAACTTGTGTGGAGCCTTCCTATTCCTGCCCCCAATGAAAATGCAGAGGATTGAAGAAGGCACTTGAGCTAGATAAGAAGTTTCTCACTCCAGAGGTCCACATTGTGTTGCAATATGTGCTAAAGTGAAATGTTGAAATCACATTGTATTTCAACTCTATTAAACAGCTAGCTAGTTAAGAGAATCGAAAGAAAATTTTGGGACAAAAATAGGTCACCCTCTTACCACATGGAGTGTTTCCCAGGTGCCTGAACATGGATAGGGCTTTGTGTTGTCAACCTCTGTGACTTTGCATGTGGGTTTCCTCTGGCCCCAGAGGGATAATCGGCTTTCACAGGACATAGGCCTGATGCGCTGGACATGGTGTGTCCTGCCCATCTCAACAAAAGACAAATACTAGCTGAGGGTAAGCTTCCTTGCTCCTCAGATGGGAGAACACATGCCCCAGAGGACACCATTGTATCTTACACATAAACACATGTTCTGTTGCCTTCCTCTCTTCCTATTCCTCTTTCCCCTCCCAGCAACATCTGGGATCAACTCACAAATAAACAACGTGCATTTGATTCATTTCAGGATCTACCTTTAGAGGATTACAGTGTAATATATCACATTACTCCTTTGCTTCTGACTTTCCATTTTATTTAAATCTATCTGTCTATCATCTGTCAAAGACAAAATTACAACAAATTTAGTTTAAATTTTTTAATTGGCTTTCTTGTGATTCTAGAATCAGGCAACACTTTACTATATAAAATAAAATCTGTTCCAATGAGCTGAGAATAAGAGGTTTATGGAAGAGGAATGGCTGAAGAAAGCAAACACAGAACAAAGAATAAATTGGTCATTTTAAATTTACTATTTTTATAAGTCAGGGAAAATGAGACAGAACAATAGAAGAATAACTCATTGGCTAACATCAAGCTATTTTGGGGGTAATGATTATAGCAGAGAGAACTTCCTTATTATGCTGATGGAAACTGGCCTGTTTGGGAAATTTGGATGTCATCTTTCTCTTAATTTGTCAAAAGGTCAGATAACAGTGTAGTTCTGGTTTGGTGATGTGGAACTTTAATATGAGTGATTCCATTTCTAGTTTTAGTTTGGTCTGTTAAAACCTAGTGAAGGAGGATAGTCCAGAACAGTGGCCTGCTATAATTTACACTTAGCAGTTACATATATATTTATGTATTAATAAGCTTTTGTTTTTAGGGAAGTTTTTGGTTCACAGCAAAACAGACTGGAAGGTACACAGAGCTCTCACATAGCACCTACCCCTCTTAATGCACAGCCTCTCCCTTTATCAACATTCTCTACCAGAGTGGTGCCTTTATTAGAGTTGATAAACTTATAATGATATATTATGATCATCCAAAATTCATACTTTGCATTTGGGTTGCTCTTGGTATTACACATTCTATGAGAGACCATCTATTTTTTAAACACATATTTTCTTATAGGGGGGCCACCTCCCCCCACCCTTAGAAAATATGGATTTTGTGTTAGCTTTCCATCCCTATAGTAAACACCTGAGATAATGAACTTGTAAAGAAAAAAACACATTATTTTAGCTTACATATTTGAAGATTCCTTTCCATGATCAGATGGTTCTTTTGTTTTGGGACTATGGTGAGGTAATACATCACAGCAGGAATGTGTAGCAGAGCAAAATGGCTCACCTCATGGCCACAAAGTAAACAGAGCAAGATAAAGTGTCTTGTGTTCCACAATCACCTTCCAGGCACAACCCATGACCTAAGAACCTCACCTCTTAGTTTCCCACTCCTCCCAATAGCAACACCATGGGAATCATGCCTTTAATATATACCCCTTTAGGGAACATTCAAGATCCAAATTATAGCAGCTTGATCCTTAAATTTAGGGAGAGTTCCTGCTCCTTTCTCCCTTTATAACTGCTTGTTTGACTGGCAGCCTTAGGTCAGTGGGGAAGCTGAAGTGTGAAAACTCTAGGCACATGGTTCTTCCATAAAAGCAACTAAAGACCCTCCTCTCCCACTAAGGTTTTGGATGTTTTTTCTCTTATATTACAAGTATGATTTGTATAATATGGAAAATTTAATCAGTAAATATAAAGAAAGGAAGAAAAAATTAACAAAATCGACAACATTACAATTAATAGTGAAAGACAGAAAGTTTTCCTATCTTAAGATTAAAAAAATAAGAAAATAAAGAGTAAGACAATGCCACTTCTGCATCACATTATTCTGGAGGTTATACTCAGGACAATTAGGTAGGAAAACAAAGGTAGTAAAAACCACTTAGGTTGGGCAGAAGAAATACAAATATTTCTATTTACAAGTGTCATTTTCATGCACATAGAAACACTTCAGAAACACACACACACACACACACACCATTAGAACAACAAGATAGTTCAGCAACATGGCAGAGTATAGAATCACTATCAAAAAGTTTTATTTGTAGAGACTATCAGTAAACAATTCACAAATTAAATTAAGTAAACAATGCTATTTATAATAACGGCATCAAGATGAATAAAATACTTAAATTTATCAAAACATATAAAACTTGTGTAGGAAAAACTACAAAATACTGTGGGAAAGAATTAAAGAAGATATAAATAAATGGAAAGACATGACATGGTTATGGATAGGGAAGCAATATAGTTAAAATGGCAGTATTTTTTCCAGATTTGATTAAATTTGTCAAAAACCTGCTGCCATTTTGTATAAATTGTAGAAACATATGATCACAAAATTCATACAGAAATAAAGAAATCAGAATAGACAAAACAATTTTGAAAAAGAACAGAGTTGGAGGACTCATACTTCCTAATTTCATCAATTACTATAAAACTGCAGTGACCAGACAGCATGGTAATATCACAGGGAATAGAAAAAAGATACTGGGAGATAAATCCTTGAATTATTGTCAATTGACTTTTGATTAAGGTGCAAGACCACCAAATGGAGAAATAATATTCTTTTCAATGAATGGAAAATTCACTGAATTTGGGTATCTTCATACAAAAGAATAACTTCAGACCCATTCCTTAACCTACGCAAAAATAGTTCAACATGAATAATATGTTTAAATATAAGAGCTCAAAGTATTAAATTCTTGAAAGAAAACATAGCAGTAAATCGTGTGAACTGTGTTATAAAATAGGACAGAAAAACACAAGAGCAAAATGAAAAATAAAATCGGACTTATGCATAAGTCAATCTAAAAATTAAATTCTCTAAATTAAAAATTCTGTGCTGCAAGTGATACCATTAGGAAAGTGAAAAAAAAAGAGAAAAATCATATATTTTATAAAGGACTTTCATGAAGAATATGTTAACTCATAGCACTTAATAATAAAAAGATGAATAACTCACTTGAAAGTTGGACTAAGGATCAGAATGCAAAGTTCTCTAAAATTGTATATAAATGGTCAATAAGTACATGAAAAGTTATTGAACATTATTAGTCATTCAGAAAACATAAAGCTATCATTATATACCACTTCACATACTATGATGACTGTATTCAGAAAGATAAAAGCAAGTGTTGATAAAAATGTGAAGAAATTGAAATCTTCATACATTCCTAGTAAGAATGCAAAGTAGTGTAGCCATTTTGGATGTTTTATAATTTCTCAAAAAATTACATAGAGAATTACCAAATGACCCTGGAATCTAACTCCTAGATTTATACCCAATAATTGAGAATATATATCCCACCCAAACACTTGTACATAAATGTTCATAGCAGCACTATTCATAATAGCCAGAAAGTGAAAATAATCCAAATACCCATCAAATGATGAATGGATAAATACCCTGTAGTATATCCAAACAATGAAATATTATAATTTAGCAATAAAAAGTGAATGGGGTACTGATATATGCTGCAACAGGGATAGATTTTGGAATATTATACTAAGTGAAAGTTACCAGTCATATAAGATCATGTATTGTCTAATCCCACTTACATAAAATATCTAGCATAAGTAAAGAATTTAAATGTAGGAATTGTATGCTATATGAATTATATCTAAACAAAACTGAAAAAACCTGGGAAACAAATAATTATAGTTAATATATTTAGTAAAAATAATTTTGAACATAAAATGATATATGTATATACATATACATATACACATATATGAATCATCCTGTACTGTCTAGGATATTATTTCCTTTTAGGAGTACTGTGGTATTAAGTGTTCTTTTATAATGGTATATTTTAAAGCTGAACATTAATTTTGTATATGTGTCCTATAATTTGTCTAAAGAATCTTGGTCAAATGTATAAGTTGCTACTAATTTGTTCTTATTATAAATAACACCATGCTGACTATCCCTTGGCTACCTTGGCCAAAAGATGTGTGCATTTTGATGACCTAAACTACAAGTCCCTGACAACTTGAAAGGAACCATCACTCAATTTTCTCACCTGCACCGTTGTTACAGTGGATGTTGCCTGTTTGAAAAAAGTTTTTTGTCAATTTTATTTGCATTACTTTTTCTGATTATGAATAACCATCTACACAATTCAAGTTAAATCTGCATAATGCCAAAAAAACCCAAAAAAAGGAAATAAAGAAAAATTGAATATGTGATGAAAAGTAACATAAGACCCTCTTCTTCAGTCATTCCTTTAGCTGACCTCCTTAACATGCTACTGGTTCTAACACCAGAACCCTGCTTATCCATCATAATCCAAGGCAGTAAGCACATGGGCCTTAGCTGGTCTATCACTAGTGTCACCACTATGGCTTGTCCCGTGAACAATGAGGTGTGATGTTCTTTAGTTTTTTTGGTACTGGGGATCGAACTCAGGTCCTTGTGCTTTCAAGGCAGGCAGCGGAATCACTGAGCTAAATCCCCAGCCTGAGGTGTGACTTTCTAAAGAAGACTTTCCCCACTACTGGGCATCCTCAAGCCTCATGCTTTATACTCTGGAGATTTAGGGACAAGGATGTATAAACTTTTCTGTACATACAGTTTTGTCTCCCAGACTCATGAGCTTTCAGAGAGCAGGGGTCATGAATCGTTCTTTGACTTATAAATTTACCCAATCAATACAAGCATCAAAATTTGTATGAAAATAAATATTTCCTAAATCCAATGTAGTTTCTTGAATAGCACCTCAGGACCGAAAAGGAATGTTGATGAGAAAACTGGTGAAATCCAAGCAAAATGTGGAATTAGTTAATAGTAATGCATAATTACTTTGAGAAATGTACTTTAGTTATATAAGATGTAAACACTAAGTGTAATTTGATAAAGGCTATATATGAGAATTCTTTTTGTAACATCTAAAATGCTTCCAAAATTTTAAAAAGTCAAAACTGAAAAAATGAAAACTGTACATTAATACATGTTTTATTCATAAATGTGAGTCTTTCATCCATTCACTGATTCACCTATCAAATAGGATCAGGTATTCTCAAATTATGAATTAGGGAGTTTTTAAGACAGATAGCCTATAGTGCACTATTTTTTAACCATTTTCTGCCTTGATTCAATGAGATACAATATACTTCCATCTGTAACAGAAACTAATTTGGGTAGATGTAATTTAAAAAACATCCTCACTGTTACAGCTTAGATCTGGAATATCTCCCGAAGGTTCATGTTTTGAAGGCTGGATCTCCAATTCAACAACATTCTAAGGTGGGTTCTAGAGAGATCTTTGGTTCTTCAGGGTGCTAACCTCATCACTGGATTAATCCACTGATGAATTCATAACTGAATTGGCTAAGATGGTGGAGCCCATTTGAAGGAAATAGGTCCAGAAGCATGCCTTTGAAAGGTGTATCTTATCCCTGGCCCCCCCTCCCCTCTCTCCCTTTTCTGGCTGCCAAGAGTAAAGCAGCTTTCCTCTACTACATTTTTCTGCCATGATGTTTCAGTCTCACCACAGGTTGCTTCCAAAAGCAACATACCAAGTGACCATGAACCGAAACCTCTGAACCCATAAAGCTACATACATCTTATCCAATTGATTTTCACAAGTGTTGTGCTGCAGTCACAAAAAGCAGAGTAATATATCCACCCTAAGCTTATAACCCTGTTGTGAACACTGAAAGTCAGAGGTGAGGGAGTCCTTGTAACCTTTATTAGATGTCTTAGCCTTGTCCAACATGTTAACTTCATGGATGTGAAAACTGATTTTTCAGAGGAAATGGAATTGTCTTCATTATTTTACCAATCATTATTTTTAAATAATTTAAAAGCAGTACTCTTTAAGTGTGTATCTAGTATCCTCCCAACCTGGTTATTGACACTATACAGGAATCATAGGACACCAGGAGACTTTCTCCTTATTTTTTTTCTCCCTTATCCCTTTGCCCCTGAGTAGGACTGTTCAGAAGGAAGTTTGGTCCTACCGCCTCTTGCTTGTCTAAGGAGGCCACTGAAGAACTCTGAGAGGTTGTTTCCTAATTGGAGATTACAATTTTTAACACTGTTTGCTAAAAAAGAGAGAAGAGGGTGTTCCAAGCTCTGCAGCGGCTTCCCACTATGCAGTTGTGTTCTCGCTAAGTATCCCCCTGCCCTCTCAAAATCTTCTGCTTTTATAAAAAAGCAACAATCATTTGAATAATTACAAAACAGAAAATAGTTTCTTTTCTGACTGTGTACTGTTTTCCTCCAAGCAAGAGCTCTGCTTTCATCTGATACATAAAAGAGCAATAGTTCTCTGATGAACTAAGACACATGGAATATCTAATTAACATTAAAATACTGTCTCTACTCATTAGCTTCATTCGCACTGGATATGTCAGTTCTTGAGAAGGAAGTACAGAGGCAATGACCTCATCTCACATTTTTTAAAAAAGAAAAGGCAAATTAAAATAAAAAGAAGAATGACCATATGGCCCTGTTGTAAGACAGTGGTTTGCTAAGCCCACTGCCTGGTGATGACTTCTCCACTCCAAGGCCCTGAGTTCTTTCTGACACCGAAACCCATTCTGAATGTGTCTGTGACCATTTCTCTGTGTTTCTATTGTCTTGGAATCTTGGCAGAAAGCCTAGTCAACTCTCTGTTGTGTAGTAGGGTCATTACATAAAGCTGTGTAACTCCATCCCATAGAAGAGAAACTGAGGTACTCAATGAGACAAGAGCATTCCAGCTTCCATGCTCAGCTTAATGGACCCTCTAGGTAGTCCTTAGTGAGCTCTCAATGTTCACAGCAGACTTTTTTTCTCTGTATCTACATTTCTGAAATGTAAATTTGTAGCTTCTCCTATAACTGCATCTACTTCCTCCCCTTGAAAAGGGGTTAGCCAATAGGAGTTACAAGATGAGATACTTTATGAGTCACACTAGCCCAAGCTATCCAGGGGTAGGATGAAAGATCATACAGAACAGATCCAAGTCATGCAGGTAGTCTCAGCAGGAGCTGCTCTGTACCAGACAGTCTCTGGTTGACCCCAGCTGACCATAGACATATTAGCAGGTCTAGCTCAGGTCTACTGAGAAAAACTACCCAACTGACCCATATACTAATGAGAAATTATAATTGGTTATGGCTTCAAACCTTTAATTTTGGAATGCTCATACCTCAAAAGCTAATAGATATACAAATTGTATCTGAAAGTGGGATGCTCAGGAGGTTAAAATGGCAGAGTAAAGACCAACAGCAAAATACAACCTCTCTGGAACTGGAATTGAGATGCCTAGGAAACAACCAGTTAATGAAGAACAAAAATAGATCTCTGGGAATTGAGAGGGAATGGAAAGGAAAAATCAAAACTACAAGAGAACTTGAAGAAACAGAGCACACTACAGAAAAAGAATGAAGCAGTCTGGGAAGCTAACTGTGGCTCTGCTAACACAAGGTAAGCCAAGAGAGGGTTGGCAGCTTCAGGAAGAAACTATGGGCCAGGTTAGCAGCACTAGCTTCCATTAAATCCCACAATTATTGTACAATGCAAAAAAAAATGCATGAGATTTTACACTGAAAGTAACTCCTTCCACATGTTAGGCTATAGTGGGGGAAGAAATCCAGTATAGTACTCATAATATTTGAGAGTGTTTCATCAGGAGCCATTCTAAGAAAGGTTTAATTGTACAAGAGTAAGCTACAGAACAACTAGAGCATAATTATACTTCAGGGTTTCTAGAGTCAACCTAAGACAGTGCCTGAGTAGGAGAGAGCCACAAGAGATATTTTTGAAGAGGGTGCTGGCTAGATATAGATCCCCTGAGAAGTTTAAGCTCAGGTCATGAAGGACATAAGGGTCCCATCCTCTGAGTTAAGAAGACAGACCAGTTGTATGTAGCTTTCAGAGGGGCTGGGTCTGAAAGTGCTGTCATTAAGTCTGTCATACTGCTTGACTCTCCATCCCCACCCTACTGCCTACATCCAACAGAGAGCTCAGAAATCTGTTTGCTTTACCTATCTGCCAATGTGATCAGGGATATTTCTTAGCTTAGACAGTTGCCATAGCCTAGGGTATACCAACAGAGGGGTCTCTGGAGCAGGGAAGCACCTTGTAAACTCACATATCATAAAGGCAGGTGGAGAAAATTGTGACTTAAAGTACACAAAGGGACACAGAAACTGAGAGTAGCTGGAGGGAGCAGAGCCCTGGGTGGACACCATTGACTGACCATGCCCAACAGGACAGGTAGGGAAGGATTCAGCATTCACATACAGAAATATGATAGTGGAAAAAAATAGGTCTGAGTAGTGATTCCTCATCCCTCCCTCATATCTGGTGGATTCCAGTACTGCATACCTGGAAAGAAACAAAACATGGAAGAATTTTGAGAGAGCCATTTATCTTTTTCTTCATTGTTTTATGGGTCATTGGAGTTTTTAAATTTTTCTTTTTTCTTTTTCTTCTTGTTGTTTGCTCTTTTCTGTTTACTTTTATCTAATTCTATTAATTTATTTAATTAAATAGACTCCTTTATGTCACTTTTCTCTTCTCCTTAGCTTCCTTTTCTTTATTCTTCAAATTTTACTTTCATTTTCATCTTCCTGAACCACTCCATTTTATTAGTACTATTATTAAGCTTTATTACTTTTCAGATAGTTACTTGACTTTATGCTATTAATGTTGAATTCTTTTCTATTGTTAATGGTGGTAGAGTTGTTGCATTTAGTAGACATTTACTGTATGTCAATATTTGGTTTATCTTTGTGTCTGCATTACAATACAAATCTCTTTTCTATGTTTATGAGTGGTATAGTGGTAGCTTTTATTAGTTCTTATGGTATGTCAATACCGTAAGTTTTTCTTTGACTACCATAGTCTGTCTTTGACTCCTTATTATGCTGATTTTGTTGCTATTGACAAAGTGACATTGTTATTGCTATTACTTGGTTTTTCCTGATGCTAATGTGTATTTTGACTTTGTGTCATCAAAAATACTATGGTTCATTTCCATAGAACTAAATGTTGGGCCAGTTACACTGTACCCTCTCCTCTCCAAATTAACAGAGGTGGTTGGATCTTGGGACAAAGGCAAAAGCCTATACTTGCCAAGGCCTAGAGTGGATCACTGGAAATCCGATATTAACTAAAGAGATCTCTATGCTAACAACAAAGTCTTTCTGCTATAATTGACCTGCAACTTTCAGTGTGCACACACACACACACACACACACAAGAACAATAGAAACAAGACAACAAAATAGAGAAAATAAGACAACAAAATGACCCCCCAAACTCCCAACTTCCCAATTGCATGGTGTATTGATGTGAAGGAAATCAAAGCCAAACAGCTGAATTATACAAATGATAAAAGAGGAAACAAACAAACAAAAAAGATCAAAAAGGTCCTTGGAGACCTCAAACATGATAAAAAACTGTAATGACCTTAATAAACAAAACAATCAGTGAGCTTACAGACAACACCAATAAAAAGCTAGTTAAGCTAAATAAAATGATACAAAACATGAATGAACCTTTTAGCAAAGAACTAGATTCCATGAAAAGGTACCAAACAGAAATCCAGGAGATAAACAAGTTCTATTAAAAATATGGACAGAAGAAGTGATCAATGTGAGAAGAGTGTCAGAACTAGAAGCTTGGGCTGATACAAGTGACCATATACTCAGAGACCTTGAAAACAACAAGAGAACATGAAAAAATGGAACCAACAGCTGCTAGATGATGCAAAGAACATTAATATAGATGAATTAGAAGTAGTGAAAAATCAGAAGACAGCACAAATATCAATTAAAAACCTATTTATAGAAATAATAGCAGAAAACTTCCCATGTGTGGGAAAAGAATACAATGCACAGATAAGCAAGGCATATAGAACCTCAAATAGCCACAATCAGTAAAGTTCTCCATGATACATCATAGTCAAAATCGCAGAACACAGGACAGTATCTTAAAAGCTTTTAGAGAAAAAGCAACAAATCACTTATAAAGGTAAACCTATTAGAATTACAGTTTACTTCTCAACACAAACCTTAAAGGTCAGGAAATCTTGGAGTGAAGTGTTTCAAGCCTTAAAGGAAAATAACTTCCAAACCACACTAATATATCCTGCAAACCAATATTTCAAAATAGATGGAGAAATACAATTTTTCGATGACTAAAAGAAAAAAAAAACTGAAGGAATTCATGACCACCAATTCATGACTAGCACTCTAAAAAATTATCAAGGATATCCTAGAAACAATGATGCTAACAATGCCAAAATGTCTATGGAATAAATATACCAAGTAGGATGAACAATTAAGCAAGGTGGGGGGGATTAACAATAAGAAAATAATACAATAACAGGAATAAATCAGTACTTTTCAGTGTAAATGTTCTCAAATTTCTAATCAGAATACATAGATTGGCAGATTGAATCAAAAAACAAAACCAAATGGTATTCTATACACAAATAAACATATTTAATCTTAAAAGAAATTAATAACTAAAAATCAAAGGAAAGAAAGCAATATTCCATGCAAAGAGAACCCCTAAAAAGCAGGAGTATCTATCCTGTTTTCAGACAAAGTGAACTTCAAACCAAAACTGATCAGAAAAGGACCAGAAGGTTGATACATATTGATTAAAGGAACAATTCAACAGGAAGAGATAACACAAATATATGTGCTCTAAACACTGGAACATCAAATTTCATAAAACAAATACAACTGAACATAAAAGAGCAAATAAACAACACCATAATTATAATTGGGGAACCTCAATACTCACTGTCAAAAACAGACAAATCAACTAGATATAAAAATCAACAAGCAAATATGATATTGAACCACACTTTCAAACAAATTGTCATTATAGATAGCTATAAAGTGTTCCACCTTAGAACAAGAGAACAAACATTATTCTCAGCAGCACATGGAACTTTCTCCAAAATAGACAACACATTAGCCCATGAAACATATTTAATAAATACAAGAGAATCCAAGTTATCCCATGTATATTATGAAACAGTGTTACAGTATAACTAGATATTAAGGGCCAAAGAAACCACAGAAATTATACAAACACATGGAGATTAAACAATACATTCTTGAATAATTCACAGGTCACAGAAGCAATCAAGGAAGAAATTAGACAGTTCTTAGAATCAAATGATAATGCTGGTACAACATACCAGAACCTATGGGAAAAAATTAAAACAGTCCTAAAGGGGTATTTATAGCTGTGAATGCACATCAGAAAGACAAAGCAACTTCAAATAAATAACCTAATCATGCACCTCACTCTCCTAGAAATACATGAACAATCCAAAGCTAGTACAAGGAAGAAATTATAAAGATCAGAGCAGAAATTAATAAAATTGAAAAGAAAAACATCAGTAAAAGAACAAATGAATCAAAGAGTTCATTCTTTGAAAGAATAGACAAATCCTTAACCAATTTTACTAAAGAGGGAAGAAAAGGCCCTTATTAATAAAATTAGAAGTGAAAAAGGCACATGGATCAATGGAACAGAATAGAGGATGCAGAAACAATCCTATGCACATTTAGCTACCGCATCTTTGACAAGGGGGCCAATAACATATGCTGGAGGAAAGATAGCCTTTTAAACAAATGATTCCAGAGAAACTGATTATATATATAATATAATATTATATATTATATTTATACATGCAGAAGATTGATTCTAGACCCATTTCACTCATCATGTATTGAAATAAAATCAAAATGGATTAAAGATCTAAATATTAAAACAAAAACACTTAATCTGCTGGAAGACAAAATAGGTAAAACTACTGAAGACATAGGTATAGGCAAGGAATTTCCAAACAGACCCAACTGCCTAAGAAATAACAACAAGAATCAACAATGAGATAATATCAAGTTGAAAATCTTTTGTATAGCAAAGAAAACAACCAACAAAGTGAAGAGACAACCTACAAGCTGGGCATAGTGGCACAGGCCTGTAATCCCAGCACTGGAGAGGCTGAGGCAGAAGGATAGCTGTGAGTTGGAGGCCAGCCTAGGCTACATAGTGAGTTCAAGGCCAGTCTAAACTACACAGGAAGACCCTGTCTCAACAAACAAACAAACAAACAAACAAACAATAAATAAATGACAACTTACAGAATGGAAAAAAAATTTTTTCTAGTTACTCCTCAGGAAAAAACAAATTTTTAGAATATATAAAGAACTCAAAAACCTAGACCCCCTCAAAATAAAATACTCAATTAAGAAATGGGCAAGTGAAAATGAATAGACACTTCTTTGAAGAAGTAAAAATGGTCAATAAATATACAAAAAATGTTCAACACTAGAGAAATGGAAATTAGAAGAGCATTGTGATTCCATCTTACTCTAGGAAGAATGGCTATCATGAAGAAATTAAATACCAACAAATTCTGGTGAGACTGTTGGGAAGAAACACCTCTACATTTTTTATGTAAATGCAAACGAGCACAACCACTGCAGAAATCACTATGGTGATCCCTCAAAAATTTAAAAATAAAATTTCCATTTGACCCAGATGTACTCCTTCTAGGTATCTTCCCAAAAGAGTTAGGGATCATATTATATGATATGTGCATGCCTACATTTATAGCAGCACAACTCGTAATAGCTAAATATTGGAAACAGCCTATACATCCATCAACAGATAAATGGATAAAGAAAATGTGCTTCTTATGCACAATGGAATACTCCTCTGTTATAAAGAAGGATAAATTTGAGTCATTTGTAGGAAAATGGATGCATTTCAATACTATAATATTAAGTGAAATAAACCAGACACACAACCTTAAATATTGCATGGCTTCTTAAATGACTAACCCAAATTATAAATAAAGACCAAAATAAAAGGTAGATGTTAAAATTTATATTTTGATGTCCCCCATAACCCCAGTAAGCTCATAGATGGGGCATTTGGGAGGTGGTTGGATTATGGGATCCTATAGCTTTCTTGGTGTTAGGATTTGAGGTCTGATAGGAAATGACCCTGAAGATATATTTTTCTTCCTGGCTTCTCCCTTGATGTGTTGTGCTTCCACTCTGCCATGACACAAGCAGCTCTCCTCCACCATGCTCATCTGCCATGCTGTTCATCCTTCAGAACTGGCTGACCTGGATTGAAATATGAGCCAAAATAAACATTTCCTCCTTTAAATTGTGGGTATCTAATACTTTTTTCAATTAATGGTGAAAGTGACTAAGACAATAGATAACAGGAAGCAGGGAGCTAGATCTTTCATAAATGGGAAGGGGGCCAATAGATGGAGAAAGGGAGGAGAGATGTTAGGGAAGGGGATACAAAAAGAATTAAGATGTGCTATGTACATGTACCAAGTCCCCAAGATGAATATACTGCAAATATGTACTAATAAAAATTTTAAAAATGAAAGTGAAGTGCTGATGCAACAAATGTCTGTAGGGTATAACATTGGCTCTGGGACTGGATGGACAATGGAGTCTGAAAATATAGTGGGGGAACTCTCAACAAATTCATGAAAAATGCTTAGGAAATCCTTATAGGTGAAAAATGCCCAATTATAGTTTTCAACATGTGGAAATAAATAATATGTGTGTGTGTGTGTGTACATATTTTTTTTACTATCTTGCTAATTTGGAAGACTAAACGTAGTAAAGACGTCAGTTCTTTCTAAATTGATACACTGATCTAACTCAGTTCCTATCAAAATCCCAGCTAGATTTTTTTCTAGATATAGACAAGATTATTCTAAGATACATATGTGAGAACCAAAAAGAACTAGAGTAACCAAAATAATTCTGAAAGAAAAGAATAAATTTAGAGAAATTACACAGTCCTACTTCCAGACTTAGTGTGTAACTACAATAATCAAGGCTGTATGATATTTGTGGAGGGAACCATGGATAGATCAGTGAAACAGAATAGAGAACCCAGAAATAGCCCCATGCTGATTCCAACCAACAGATTTATGTAAAAGGGACAAAAGTAATTAAAGGAATAAATGATGTTGGAGATTAGGTGTTCACATCTATCCATACAACCATATATCCATTCATACATGCTTATCTTAATCTAAAACTCACAGCTGATACAAAAGTTAACTCACAATCAACCATGGATTTAAAAATAAAATTATAAAACTAAAAAGAATATACATAAGAAAATCTTCAACACAAAGTGCTTGGTGAACAATTCTTAGATATGACACCTATAGCATGATTTATCAAAGAAAAATATCAATAAATTGGACTTCATAAACATTTAAAATGTTTGCCTTGTAAAAAATCTTGTTAAGAAGATGAAGAAAAAGCTACAAACTGGGAAACATATTTCCAAATAGCATATGTGAAAAAAGACTCATATGTAATATATATACAAAACTCAAATCTCAAAAGAAAAACAAATAATCCAATGAGAAAATAATAAAAAATGCAAATATTTCATTGAAGATGATATACAGATGGAAAATAAGTCAATAAAAATATGTTCATCACTAGACCTTGGGGAAATGTAAATTAAAGCTAAAATGGAAATCACTATCCACATAGTACATTGGATACAATTTAAAATGCTGACACAATCAAATGTTAGTGAAGTTGGAGAGCAACTGAAACGCTATACATTGCTGATGGGAATGTAAAATACTATAAGTACTGTGGGAAACAGTAATCATTTTAAGTCAAACATACACATGAACCCCATAACATGTGAATCTCACTCATAAATATTTACCCTAGACATTTTTATATCACTTACGTCCATACTAAGACTTGTGCACAAATGTTTACAGAGGTCCTATTCATAATTGTTCCACAATAGCAACACAAATGGATGAATGTTACTTACACACTGGTATATCCATACATTGGAATCCTACTTATCAGTTCAAGTGAAAGAATTATTAATACAAACAAAAACTTGAAGGCATTACACTAAATCTAGTGGTGTATACTTATAGGCCACATGCGTCTATTTATTTGACTTTCTTGAAAAGACAAACTAGAGGAATGGAAAGCAGATTAGTTGTTACCAAAAGTTAAGACTGGAGGAAAATGTGTCTTTAAAAAAATAACACAACAAAGTGTTATTAGGGAGATTGAATGGTCTTCTATTTCTATCATGAGCATATCTCCCAAATTCATGCGTTGGAAATGTAATCTACAACACAGCAGGGTTTGGAGATTAGATCTGGTAAGAAGGCATTGTGTTATGGAGGCAAAGCCCTCCTGAGTAGATTAATGTCATTATCACAAGAGTTGGTTAGCTACTGCAAGAGCAATTGATGAAAAGCTAGTCTGTCTCTCTTCCTCTGTCTCTTCCACATATGCTCACTTGGCCTTCCATTTTTCCATCACCAGACCATGCAACACAAAAGCCTTCTCTGGTCACTGCCTTCAGGCTCTTTGGATTTACTAGACTCCAGAATTATGAGCCAAATAAATCTATATTTCTCTCTATATTTTTCAATCTCGTATTCTGTTGCAATAGAGAATGTACTGGGATGTGATGGTGGTTATGCAAGAGTATGCGTGTGTTATAGTTCACAGAAGTATACATGCAAGATAAATTAGTTTTATTGTATATAAATTTTAGATAAAATAAAATGATCCCTAAGTATAAAGAAAAAAATCAATGAGTGACTTTAAGACTCTTTATTTACATTATATAGACCTTACTAGTTCCACTAAAGGGAAGTTTAAGAACATAGAAGACTCAGGGCTGGGGTTTTAGCTCAGTGGCACCATCCCTGTTTGTCAAGCACAATGTCCTGAGTTTGATTTCCAGTACAGGAGAGGAAAAAAAAAAAAAAAAAAAAGAACATGGAAGACTAACTCCAAACAAGCAATAACATCAAAGAGGGAGTCTGTCACAGAAGCCATTTTAGACGGGGATTTTGAAGCATGAAGTAGATAATAATTGGATACAGAGAAAGCCCCCAGAGTTTTTAAGGGAGTTAAACTACCAAAATGATTCTAGAGCCTAAAAAAAGGATTGAGATTTTTTTCAAACTATAAGGTCATTTCTAGCCTTCTTTCCTGAGGTCAAGAGTCAGTCTTACTAAGCAACTCATTGCCAGGACAGGTAACTACTTTACACATAATCAAAGAGGATAATAGCAAATGAACAATGTCTCAAATGAGAGACACAAGATCTGTGAAAATTAATAGATAAGTCTTCTGTAGAACCATGGCCTATTCACATAATACCACCATTTACACAGTAGGATTTCAGAAGTACTGTAGACCAGTCATTACTCTGTATTACCAATTATTTCAACTTATGTAAAGGAGTGCTTCATTGTTGGTTACTATCTGGTGAGATATTATATGTGGGATGTGTAGGATCTCATAACTTGGCTTCAAAGTTCACATTTCTCAGGATCAAGAAGATCTGGTGCCAAACTTGATATAAATCACACAATCTTGGATTTAGTATGTGATGCCTTGCTTGCATGAAACATTTGTGTGTGTGTGTGTGTGTTTCTTATGAGAGTGTAATGTATTTTATATGTGGAAGGGATGTGACATAGGATTGACTGTGGTAGAATGATTCCAAACTGGCTCAACAATTTCCCCCTTCTGTGTACATGACCCTTCACCTCCAGGGTGAAGAAATAATCTATTGCTCCTCTCCTCTGGGCTACTCTTTGACACTTTTGCCAAGATTATGCTGAAGAAACAATGCTGTGATGGTCCCAATCTGAACCCTAAAGGTCACATGTAACACTTTAGTCACTTTTAGAAGGCTATATACCCTTGTGAACAAACCTGGACTGCGATGCCAGATAACAGCCCACACAGAAGGGGAAAAGCTACACAACTGAGGCCACCCAGACAGTTAACCCAGCTGGTCCACTAACTTTCCACAGAAGCAAGAGTTACCACTAGTGAGATCAGCTGGGCCCAGTGCGGGTCGTGTGACCATCTAGCTAAATTATAGACTAAAGGAAAACCATAAACTTTAGGTTGTTATGTTCAGCCATTAATGAGCTTTAAGGGGATGGTTTGTTATGAAGCAAGAGTTGATGTAGGAAACTCTGGCCATGATATTACTCAGTGCATCTTACAGACACACTGGTGTAGACACCAGGGCTGAGAATGCAGTTCTTGCCATACACTGCCACAGTATTGTTCTGACTCCTCACATCTCTGTTTCCTCCATTCCCTCAATCTCCAGACATAATCAGCACCAGCCAGTGAGTATTAGGTACATACTGTTAAGACAGGCACAGGCAGGCCCCCTGAAAGGTACTGCGGTCCACAAGATGAGAGGTCTTTGCCCTCAAAACCCCTAAAGATTCATGAAGTATGAAAACAGACAAGTGTGTGACAGTAGATAATGCCGAGAAGAGGCCCCGGATGTCTCTAGGGGCTCACCTAGACCATCCATTCAGTTACCACGCATAGTATAGAATCCAGAGCAGGAAAGCAACTTGCCAAGATTAAACAACCTGCTAAAGGCCAAGTCAGTTTAGCACACAGGCCTTCCAAGCCCAGTTCCATCCATCCAAATGATCACAAGGTTCTTAAACAATGATGACTGCTAGGCATGGTGATACATGCCTGTAATCTCAGCACCTTGGAGCCTGAGGCTGGAGGATCACCATGAGTTCAAGGCCAGCCTGAGCTACATAATGAGACCTTGTCTCAAAAACCAAAATAAATAAATAAATGATGACAACAATGAGAATAGTGTTGTTAGCAATGAGAACAATGACAATGATTTATTTGGATCATAGTATAACAGCATCCACACGTCTGTTTGTGGCTGCTAGGGAACACTTAATTGCTCCATAACTAACAGATTCTGCAACACTCCCTGGGTGAAGGGTTTATTATTCATTTTGCCTGCAAAAGGAGAAAGGACCAGATATAGAGATAGATGTCCTAGACACTGTGCTGACCTCTTCATGGAGCAGCACTTGGTTCTCAAAGACTAGGTTTCTATGATCTCTGACATTATGAAGCAGAGGCCAGGGCAGACCACCCTGAGATATCCACCTTACTCAGGCAACTGCGTCTGAAACATCTGTACTTTCTATTTTGGAGCTGGAATCTCAGTCTGAAGAATTGATTTGTGTAATTAGGCAAGTGATTTTGAAGAAAGATTTTGCATGAATTTGCAATATAATTTTCTTTTTCTGTAACTGTTAATTGAAAACATTTATCAGGTTTTTTAACTGAAACAAAGTTAACTTTGAAAAAAAGGTGTGAACTGCTCACTTTTTATGCAATCTCAACATTGTCTTTGATGCACTCATTAATTCCTTGTTTACAATCAGAGCTGCTGGCTTCCTCAGTTTGGGTAAGAAATGGCTTGCTTTAACTCTTAGTGGGATCAGATCTTCAGATCCAACAACTCGGTGATAGTTCTACTTGCTCTTCCTTTACCTCACATCATTACCCCAAGGAAGTCAGAGACAAAAAATTAACACGAAAAATTTTAAAATAGGATTCTTAGTCTACAAACATAAGTGTTTGACAAATATAACTATGTCTTAACTCAACTGACATCCATTCTAAGCAATCATTTTACCATGGATATAGAAATTTCAGTTCAGTGAAGGGTAGGGCTGTTCCTCACAGTTCTCTCTGGGGTTTGCACAGTGCCAAGTTGAAGGTGGAGAGCAGCACTCTGATGCTCAGTGTCATTCGTCTCCCCTGACATTTACCGATGTACCTACCACCATATCTAGTCTGGAGCATCGATCCATCCCACCAGCTAAATGGGGCCACTCTTGAGATCCTCACCACTTCCACCAGCTCACCTACTGCCCTCAAACATATGGAGATGGATGCATTTGTTGCACTTATACCTTGTTGCTGTATGGAAATTCCATCAGGTTTCCTAAAACCTTGTCTGCCTTTACTAAGCTTCTTGTCTCTTTGGTGTTCTTTCCAGAAAACTATGCAAGAAAGGCATGGCTGCTTTATCATTCCTGCAAACTTGCTTGAGTTATTCTTTACTCTTTAGGACTCAGCCTAGGGTATAGATCATAGGGACCTATGCAGGGAATACTGGCCTCTTCCTCCACCCTCCTTTCACTCTAGCCTGACTTTCTGTCCCATTTTGAAGAGGACACTCTTAGTCTTGATGATTTCTTTTGAAATATCTCCCATCCCTAGAATCCTTCATTTCTTCCAAGGGTGTGAGCTGCTGAAATTGTGAAGAAAGAGATGCATTTTGTCCTTCTCCTTCTTGGCATCTCCTTTTCCTGAATCTCTGAGAACAAATAATCTTAGTTTATTGTATGGGAGGCAGACAAAGGTAGTGCATGGTAAAGAAAAGTGGTGATATTTCAGCCCCTCCAGTAACAATTCCAGTGATAATCAGGCCTAAGGAAAAGCCCCCTCTGCAGTCTCCTACAGGTATTGTGAGAATTGCACTTCCCAGGCCTCTGTGGGGACCTCTGCTCTCAGATCCCCTCCCACTCTTGTCTATGATCCACATTCCATGTCCACCTGCACATTCTTGGGCCCGTTTTTTTCCTTCCTTGTAATCTCTTCCACTTCACCAAGGGTGGGAACCACTCTCAGAAGTACAGGAGGAAATAGCAATGGCTGACACTTCCTGAAAGATGCTCTCTAGAAGCCTGGAATTTGTCCTGGTGAACTTTCCCCCACTGTGATTAATTATTGTACCTGTGAGATGGCACAGAATGAGACAAAGACAGAAGCTCATGTCATTATCAATGGCTTTATAGTTTTCCATTTTGTGGATTTATCATAGTTTTGTTTGACTATTGAACACTTATTTTCTCTCTAAATTTTTACTGTTCTAAACAATAGAGAGTTTAGAGAAAAGGAAAATAATATAAGCCAGAGACTTGGATCTCCACAGAGAAAGTGTTAGTGAAGTAATCACTGACGGTCAAATGTCTTATTTTTTGTATTCTCCATTGATCAGACAGATAATTAGTTATTTAAAGTAATAATAGCAGCAATTGTTGGGTGACTACAACTTGAAGATAAGGAAAATGAATAACAATAATGTTATTGAGGGATAGGAGGAGGAATTAGGGATACTGTTAAATGGTACCTGTACTAACCATGAAGTGATTCAGTGTTATTTGAAAGTACTTGGATTAGTGGAAATGAATGCAAGTTCTAGTGCAACTGGTAACAAATTTAATAAGAAGTATAATTAATATACTAATAGAGAAGAGAATATGGAATCACAGAAAATGCTTAATTACAACCAAAGAAGTCAGAATAAGAGTGAAAGAAACAAAGAAACAAAACAACAGAAGTATTTACAATATGGTAGCTAGCACTCCAACTATCTATCCTTTTAAACGTGAATGGTCTAAATATACCAATTAAAAGAATATGTCAAAGTGGATTAAAATAAGAAATCCAATTAAAATGCTGTCCATTTTCATAAAGAGACACATCAAATGACAGAATGGAGAAAGAGATATCATACTAACAGTAATCCAACACCATGTAATTTTTGTTTTTAAAATTTTATTTAATTAGTACATGTTTTCAGTACATGCAGTTTACAACCATCTTAGGGAATGGTTACATGCACAAATTACACCTTTCTTTTTTTAAATCTCCTTCTCTTTCCCTCCTCTCCAGTTTACCTATCCCAATTTTTATTCCTGTTGATATCACTAATCTTAGCTCATGTTATGGCATATAATGTTGACATTAATTAAGCTTATTAGGTTCCTGTACATGGCATAACTTTATTCTTATTTCCCTTTCCTCTCCTCCTCACTTTGCCCTTGTTCCCTTGGTCCTCTTCCCTATTGCAAGAGATCTATGTCCTTGTCCCCTTCTATCCATCCTTATTATTATCTTTGTACTTTGCCTCACTCAAATGAGAGATACCATATATACAGTATTTAAGTTTGTAACACCAAATAGTTTCAAACAACTTAGACTTCGGAGCAAGTAAAATTACCAAGATTAAAGAAGAGCATCACATAATGATAAAACAGAAAAGTCTCCAAGAAAACATAGTAATACTTAATGTGAATTGTCCTAGCAACAGGTCAAACTGTATGAAGCTAAAACTAATAGGCAATTCCACTGTTATAGTTAGAGACTTCAACACTCTTCCATCAATAGTAAATGACAGATCAATCAAACCAAAAAGAATATGGTCAAACTGGAGAGAACCATCAGTTGACTCTAATTGATATTTACAGTGCTTCATCCAACAACACCAGAGTACAAATTCTTCTCAAGTTCCCAAGGGACAGTCACTAGCATGTACCACATTCTGGGCCATTAAATGCACCTTAAAAAATTTAAAAGAACCGAAATCATGTGATGTCTGACCTCAGGCCATAAGGAAACAAAACTAGAAATCAATTAATAGAAATAAAGTGAACCACCACCACCTAAATATCTAGAGATGTAATAATATATTTCTAAATAGCACATGAATCAAAGAGGTACTAATAATTTTAAAATATTTCAAGCAAAATGAAGATGAAAACATAAGTTATCAACATTTGTAGGATGCATACTTCTGAATTTTCTCTGCTGGAACATTTAGTTTGTCTGAGAAAGCCAAACCATACTGATTTTATTATCATAGCTTGATAATATGCATAGACAAGGCTCCCTGAGTTTCTGAACATAAAATTTTTCTTGTATAATTTACCATCAATTTTTCCATTTACAGTCATATGCCACATAAAGACATTTTGGTTTATGATGAACTGCATATAAAACAGTAGTCCTATAAGATTATAATGGAACTGAAAATAATCTTAGCACTTAGTGATGTCATAGCCATTGTCATATTCTAGAACAACACATCATCGGAATGTTTAGGGTGATGCTGGTATAAATAAACTTACTACACTGCCAGTCCTATGAAAGTATAGTACATACATGACAGATGTGGTGACACACGCCTGTAATCCCAGCACCTGAGAGGCTGAGACAGGAGGATCACAAGTTCAAGCCCAGCTGGGAAACTTAGCAACTTAGCAAGAATCTGTCTGAAAAAAAAAAAAATTAAAGAGGGGATGGAGATACAGCTCAATGCAAAGGCCCTGGGTTCAATCTCAGTACCTCAAAAAAAGCGTATCACACACAATAAGGTGCAGTACATAAACTTGATTTTGATAATAAATGACTATGTTATTGGTTTACGTATTTATTTTTTTGTCATTAGATTACTACCCCTACTTATTAAAAATGGTTAGTTTTATGTTATGTTATGCCTGCATCATCCTCATATATCTTGTGTTTGATTACATCAACAGGCCATGTTGAATGACTGACCTACACCATCTATGTTTATGAACATACACCCCATAATTTCTGCACAATGATGAAATTATCCAACTATGCATTTCTCAGAAAGTATCCCTGCCATTAAGCAACACATCACTGTTTTATATACCTACAAAATGTACATATGTACTCAATATATTCTACTTCTTTGCTTTTTCTAATTTATTTTAATGCTTGTCTTAAATATTTGGTTTCATATTTTCTGTGAAGTTTTTAATAGTTATACTTGTAAGTCTTTAAGTTAATGTACAACTTATTAAAATTTTTGGTAGATAGTAAAAGTATGTAACATTTTACATATTTCTGTGAGAGAAACTTTATGAGATTTGTTATATACCTTTTTCATTGTTATTCTTATATAATATGTAATCAAAATTTTGAATTTGTATTTGACAAGTAAACACTTAAAAGTATTGCTTAACTTCCCAATGATTATTTTCTAAATATTTTCATTATTATTATTTAGTTATATTTTGGTTTTATTGTGAGGCATAAATTCCTGATTTTCGGAAGTTTGTTGGTATTTTTGTCAAGATAAGATCAAACTATAATGAATATTATATGAGTCTTATAAAATAATGCTGTCTTAGTCATTTTTCTTGTTCCTGATACACAATATCTGATCCTCACAATTTAAAGGAGGAGAGGCTTATTTGGACTCACAGGTACAGTGTCTGGTTGGCTGGCTTCAAGGCAGAAACAGTACAGTGGAAAGATCTGGGTGCAGGAAAGCTGTTCTTGTCATGGTGGGCAGGAAACAGGGAGCAAGGGAAGGAGCCAGGAGGGAGATGCACCCTTCTGAGTCACACCCAGGGACCTACCTCCAAGCAGATCCCACTTGCAACCAGGTCGTACCTGCTAAGAGTACATTCAACTCTGAACTCATCCGTGGATTAATCCACAGAAGAGTACAATGACCCCAGAATCCAAACACCTTCCCAGAACTCCACCTCTGAACACATGAGGCTTTGGGGCCCATTCCTGATTCAAACCACAAGTGCATTCTGTATATGGTAAAATACTGTATTACTGAGTTGGTCTCACGTTGTCCCTATTTGGTCTGTCAAAAGCAAATATGCGTAACAGCGAATTAAAGTCTGTCATTATGTATTGTTTCTCTCATTTCAATTTGTATTTCTAAAGACATTGCTACCGAGATAAATTTCTTCCACCTGCTGACAACAGAGTCTACAGGCTCCTATTTGGGGTGATGGTGTTTCTCCTATCTTCCCCATTTGTCTGTCTTGTTATGTGGGTAGAGGTGCCTGTGTGCGTGAGTGCGTGCATGCGTGCGTAAGTGCGTACGTGCGCATGTGAGATGGGGAAGGCAGTGGCGCTAAATTAAGGTCTCCGAGCCACATACAGTTTTCGACAGGAAGTCCCACCTGAGGTCCCGCATAAGCCTGGTTCTTCATTATCCTTCATTTACTCAAGAGTCAAACATGGAAGCGACCTCAAAGCAGTGGAGTAAGGATCCATGAAAGCTATGGGAGGTGAAGCACAAGTATAAACATGTGATCTATTATTGTCTTGGCCCAGGAGTATTATGGTGGAATCAGCAGCCCAAAGTCTATTTCCAGTTCCCTCTAGCTAGCCGGTGTTCCTCTAGCTCCAGGAAAGAGGTATAAAAATAAGATTGCAAGAGGTGTGATGATCACTTTGCATTCAATATGGCCTCACCTCCAGGAGTGACTTTCACATATTTAAGTGTATTTCAAGAGCAGTTTCAGAAAGTCACCCTTACAGGTGCCTCTCAGTAGTGGCAGCTGTATGTGTTCTGCCTCTTGGGAGAGAGTAGTTGTAGACCCAAAGGAAGAAACTGTCTGGTGGAGAGGACACCCAGCATCCTTCTTTTCTAAAAACTCAACAATACTTCTCAGAGACCTTAGGTTACTTTATTCTGCCTTTCCATTGGCTGAGGTGATGTGACCAACAAACTAACAGAAAATGAAAACTCAAAACCTGGTAAAACTTTGAGGATCAATGCTGCTATCGTGACACCTGTCTCAATAAGACGTCACCATGCCCCGCTCTTTGTAATTCTTTCCTACCCTCTGTAACATGAGGCAGTATTTTACCCTGATATTTTATAATCAGGAACTGTAAGGGCTGATAAGGGAGGAAGCAATCACTAGATTCTAATCAAGTTTCCATCCAGCAGTTGAATTCTCATTGCCTTATGCCTCCAAAAGTGGCCTTTCCCTTTTCTTCCTGTTTGCTTACACACATCCTCTGGATACTCACCTCTATGAGTAGTGAGGTGACAGTACCTGTTTCTCCCTTTTATATAGCTGAATCCACTCCAGAGACACTGTACCTTCTGAATAAACCATCTGCGTTGTTGACATCACTTTTTAAACTCCGCATAATAACAGTCAACTGCAGATTGTATTTTCAAACATGATGGCACTGATCTTTAGATTCTCCAATAAACTAGTCAGTTTCTTAAAACACATGTTTTCTGTCTTTCATCTCCCCTTGACCTAGCCTGGCACAACTTGCTGAGTCCAGTCTGAAGAGTAATTGTGAATTTTTCTGCATACCTCTCAAAAAGAATTGGCATGGCTTTAGTTTGGTTCTGAAAAGATGATTGCAATTTCTGACAGTCGAGTAAAATTTGAAACCAAAAGATGGATTGTGGGATTGTAGTTTGAATTCATGTCTGTGTTCATCTGCCTTCACCCCTCTCCCCACTCCTAACAATGAGGTGTTCATTTGTACTTTTTTGGTGCATGTGCCATTTTCAGAGACTCAAATGCACTTTCAGGCACATGCAGATGCAATGTGGGGTGATGTCTCCTTTCTCAGCATGGTGAGACATGGTCTGCTCTGCTTTCATATCCAGTTCCGTCTATTTTCATGTACAATAATTACACCATATCAAGTTTCTGCCTGCAGCACCACACATCTTACTTTGCACCGTCTAGCACCTCCTGTCATCTGCAAAGGGGGCTAACAAATGAGTGAGCTGTGTATGCAAGAACAAACTCATACAGCCCTCGAATGTCTCTACCTTCACCCACTGCCAGAACCTCCCAGCACTAAGAACTAGGAGGACAACACAGCCACCACCACTTTGCAATCCAGTAACACTGCAACGAGTCTGGAGGAGAAGAAGGTTTAATCTACTATCAAGTCTGCGGAGTATTTTAAATACAACTCTACCCTTGGCCAAATGGAATTATTCTGAATCACCCACCTCTCTCCATATGTGTGGTTGCAATGGACAAAAGAGAGCTGAGGGAGACCAAGAAAGGTATAATTCTTTCAATTCTATAGACTCAAAAGAATCAGACATAATTTGGGGGTATTCTTAAAATGTAATGCTGTCAATCTTAGACTCTGGAAGTTGGTGCAAATGCTCCCTTGCTCAGATGCATAGGAGAAAGAAGGGAGGTGTTTTTGAGAAGGCCAGTTAAAGCTGTGAGCTCCTTGAGAGCAGAAGCTAATTCAGGTCCACCTTGGGGAATCCAGTGAGCTTCAGGACATTCAACTGGCACCAATCTGAGCTTGTTGGATTGGGCAGAATTGAACCATTAAGTGAAAAGAATGTAACTGGAGTTGGATTCTTTTTGCCTGTGGGCTGAATGACAGGGTCATTCAGAATCCATTAAGCAATGTTAAGACCTAGAGTTTCCTTTGGTATAAAGACCAAATCCAGAGACTTCTCTACTACAGAGTCCCTGGCACATCTTCTCCTAGGTCCAGTGGCTTGTCTCATCCATTCTCCTGTCCACCAGCTCTGCCTAACCCATGCTGCGTGAGCATCAGTAGCTGAAAAAAACCTCCCAATGACAAATATAAACTTGTCATTTGGAGAAAGCTCAGTAGCCTCTGAAGCTTATGCAGCCTGAACTATGGAGCATCAGAGCTGGACAGACCCTCTGAGGTCACTGACAGACACCCAAAGAATTCTCAGATGAAAATCAACAGAAACCTACTGGCCAAACTAATCATGAAAGGGAAGGACATCAAGGAGCTTCCATAATCTATGGAGTGGGGAGGCTGGAGTTTAAGGCTGAGCAGAGCAAAGGCCACTGAAACCCAGAGATCCACTCCCACTCAGATGAACATCACTTACATTCATCTCATTTCATCCAGTGTCATTCCACCCAGGTCTGAAGTTAAATAAGAAAAAAATACAGTTGAGCTTAGATCACATGGCTAATCATTGGCTTTAAAGGGCCCAGGCAAGGTGGATGCCAATAAAAGTAAAATCAGAGGTTCTCACTGCCTCTGCAGCAGGACATAGGATCTGGATTCCCTGTCTCCCCAGAATTGCAGGTGACTAGGGAGAGGACACTCCTCCAAGGCCACTGACACAAGCTCCAAACTCACCATTGCAGAGCCCAGCACAGAATACAACTGTCCCTAAATTATGAATCACATACCAAACTATCACCTGAAACTTATTATATGTGCCTGTCTTGACAGGTAGAGCTCATAAGAGCCTGCAAGGTCAGGCTTGCATCTCTCATACACCCCACAGTTTTGGCCACACATGGAGAATGCTCCCAGTCCCTCCCCTATGGCCTACTGCTCATTCCTTTTCTTTCCCTGCTCCCTCCTGCGTCATAAAAAGCCTCCTGTTCACATGTGTGGACACAAAGCTTGCAGGTCCCAGCTCTATCCACACTGCTTGCAAACAGCAGAAATTTGGCCATAACTCAGGCCCAGGGTGTGTGGTCTGGACTTGGGAGGTTGGATCCACGCAACAGGTCAGTGAAGGTCAGGAAGTGAGCTCTGGGTCACTTGGCAGGGAGCCCACCTAGCTGGTGTGGTCCAGAGTAGTAGTCACGGGCTTTATCTAGCCACACCCCCTTGTTCTGTGGGGAAGGGAACAGTTATAGGGGTCCCAAAGCAAGATTTGGATTCCTCTTGCTCGTGTCTAGGGGAAATGAGCATCTGCACTGCTGAGGGAAGTGAGTGCTGGGAAAATAAAACTAGAAGTAGTTGCACATCTTCTTCAGGGCCAGAGAGGTCAAGCAGCTTACTCCAAATCGCACAGCAAGATAGTGACAGAGCTAAGTCTTTAATCGTGTATCGCATTACTTCAATTCCAGTACTAAGTCATAGATCAATATTTGGTTTTCCACTGTTCATTTCTAGTATATAAAAATGTTAGCTAGAGGCCTTGGATGTGTATGTGGATGTATGTATTTTATAAAACTGTCAAAGTAGTCTGTTTCTATTTCTAGCTTCAATGTTTTTTATCATGAGTATCTCAGATACTTTTCCTGCATCCATTGATGTAATCATGAATCTTCTGCTTTCAGCCGTTGGTTGGTTCGGTGGATTTTCATATATCATGCCACATTTACGTACCTGGTATAAATCTCAGCCATGGTTATGGGCTGTATTGTGCCTCCCCATTCGTATGCTGAACCCTTAATCCTAATTACCTCAAAATATGAGTATCTGGAGATAGACACTTTATAGAGGTACCTAAGTGGGTCACTGGGAGGGTCTTTATTCCAACATGACAGGCGTCCTTATAGGACACCGACAACACAGACCAAGAAATGACCATGCAAAGACAGAACTGAGAATGGGGCCATCTGCATAAGGCAAGTGAAAAGCATCAGAATAAATCAGATCTGGTGATACTTTGATTTTAAACTTCTAGCCACCGGAATTGTGAGAAAATAAATTTCTGTTGTTCAAGGCATCCAGTGTCTGTTATTTTGCTATGGTATCTCTAGCAACTAACTCAGTCCTAGTGTATATTCCTTTTCATACATGGTAATAGTTGCTGAAAATTTCCGTGTGCAAATGGATAGGAGTTACGGATCTGTAGTTCTTTCCTTTTATGTGCTGTCCCATCCTTACTAGGATGGGATACCAGCATCGTAAATGAGTTGGGAAGTGCTCCCTCCTCTTCCATTTTCTGGAAGGACTTGTGTACCGGTTTTGGCAATGTTTCTTTGAAGATCCATGGAATTACCCAGGGACAGCACCTGGGCATGGTGGTTCCTTGTTCAGAGAGGGCGTGGCCCTGAGGATGCTGGAGGTCCAGCTGTGCAGGAGAAGCATGGACTATGCATCACCTGCTCAAATGACAAAGGCAACCTCTGCTACTGCCATGGCTGTCCCAGTGTGACACTGGAACCAACCCGTGATCACCCCAGCACATGCCTCAGTCTCCCCGGCAGAAGGACATGAAGTAGGACTGCTTGACTTTGAGAGATTTCCTGGCTCAGTTACCTTCAGACTCTCAGAAGTTTAAACTCCTATGGTGTAAGGACCTCCCCAGTTCTCCCAGCCTTTCCTCACCTCTCCCTACCTACCCTTCTAGGCCCTGCCCAGGGCTATACTCCCTCTGGGACTTATCATCCCCTGTTAATGAGGGTGTCAAACTTTCTTAAAAATCACATGCCAACTGAGCATGTAATGCCTGTAATCCAGCACTCAGGAGGCTTAGGCAGCGGGAGTGCCACAAGTTCAAGGCCAGCATGGTCTACATAGTGAGTTCCTGAAATTTGTAGTGAGATTCTGTCTAAAAGAAAGAAAGAAACAAAGAAACAAAGAAAGAAAGAAAAGAAAAACTGATGTACTAGTAATATCCAAAGTCACAGGCAGAAGGGGACTCCACTGATGAGTGGAAAGGAACCGCCATGGAGACCTCTCATATCTTTATATCCATGTTTCAAAATCAAATCATAGTATTTTTGAGGCATCATGGCCATTGCATCAAGCAAAGCAGACTGCATTTTAAAAACCCACGTGCTCAGGAAATGGCCCCTCCAAGCTCCTGGCTGAATCGGTTTACCCAGTTAGAAAATCCTGACAGCCTCCACCTGCATGTTGGCCCTGGCTGAATGTGAGCTGGGCATAAGCAGAACTTGTCATCCCAGCCTCTGAACTGCACCTGGAGGGCCCTGTCCACAGGAACAGGCCACTTCGTCCTGAGTGTGGCTGAGCTGGGACCTCCTGTATTAGATCTGTGTGCCGCAGGGCTGACCCCTCCACAGTCCTTCCTTGGGAATCTCACAGCAGACCCAAGCCCTGGGGATACTTACAACTCTGTGCCATTGCCTGCCTGTTCTTGTCCTGGTTACATCCTGGTGCACCAAGAGTATGTTCAGAAAGCATTAAGAAAAAGCCACCCATTCTCAGGCTGGCCCAAACCCTAAAACTTTCCCTAGTTCCAAATTCATTTATTCTGCTTGCAATATGTTTGCCACTTCACAACTGATTTCTGCAATGAGTTAGCAGGTTGAAAATGCTCGAAATATAGATACCACTTCCTAGCCCTTATTCCCTCCTGTCCACTCCTAAGTAACAGTCACTTCACCTTGAGCTGCACATCCACATCCATGGGGGGCTAGAGTCTCAACTCATGGTTCCTGAGGGTTGTTGAGGATCAGACCTCAAATGCCACCTCCCCAGAATTGATTTCAGTGCCCCCAGAATTGGAGTCAAAATGATCAACTCACAAAGCAGAGAGCAGCTCCCCTCCCAGTCCACCAAGAGGTACCTCTCATCCCACCTGCTGAGCAATCAGCCGTTATCTTATACATGCCAATGTTTGTTGACAAGTTACAAGATAAATTTATATCTTATAAGACCCAATGGTCATTAAACCTAGGGACCTTCCTGTAGAAAAACCAGCCAGAGGGAATTCATACATAATGTATCATATGGAACGAACTGCTTATATTTTAAGGAGAAAAAAAATTTGGATCATTTATCCAGGAAGCAGAAGGGCACTAAGTCTCAGGTATAGATTGATCCAGCAGCTCAAAAAAAGTCTTGAGAACAAAACCCACTCACTAATTAATTAATTAACTCACTAGCCATTTCCGTTTCAACTCAGGGGCCTGCAAATCACCTGGCCTCCCATGGGGACTCTGTCCTTTGTCCAACCCCATTCTCCTCATTCCCTAGACCCCCATTCTAGCTGCATGAGAACAACTCCCAAAAGGAATAGACACAAAGAGTCCAGTGCTCTCTGAACATCTGCAACCTCTCCAGAGATTTACTGGTGTTTAGTGAGGAATGCTTTAGGGCATTAGGTTTGCCCAGAAGCAGTGATATTTACAGTGCAGAACCAGGAAGCCTGGGTTCAGATCCCAGCCCTGCCACTACTAAATGTCTCCTTGGGCCCATTGCTCCACCTTCCTGTCCCTCCATTTCCCTGTCTATAAAATGAGTGATAATTTATAGCACCTTCTACATTCAGAGTTGTTAGGAAGTTTAAATGAGATGACCACAAAGTACTTTGAACGATTCTTGGACCACAGTGAGTACTATTTGTGTTGGTGTTTGCTGAAAAAAGAAAGGAAGGGAGGAAGGAAGAAAAGAAAGAAAGGAGGAAAAGAGGAAGGGATGGAGACAAGGAAAACATGCAGCAGGTCTCAGAGCTCTCTGATCTCACTCAGTGCTTCTAGAAAGCTCGAGAGGAGCCTGGGTGGAGGACACTCACCCTTGCCGCCCACCCATTCCTCCCTGAAGGCCTATCCCTATCACCTGCCATCTGTGCTCTTCACAATTTCCCCTCAGCCTTGGGCTCTGCTTTGAGTTTCTGCCCATGTCTGGTCCCAGTCGGAAGAGAGAAATATCTGGAAAGTCAGGCCCTTGTGGGAAGAGAAGGAAGATGAGCCCCAGCCTGGCTTCTGTCCACTTGAGGATCAAAATCCTGGGGAAAATGATCACACCTTCCCAGGCCTTCACTAACTGCGCCCATCTGTCGCACCTTCTACCCTCCCTCTGCCCAGCTCAGAAACCCACAGGGGCTCCCTTGTTTTATTAAATCCCGAAAGAGGCTTCCAAATTAATTTTCAAGCCTGCTCACATGCCAAGATATTATCCAACTAGCCTTCCCCAGCCTTAGCTCGCTGGCCACTGTCTTCAAATACTCCCTCTCTGTGTCCCAACCAAGTGGGGACACACACACTCCACTTTGGGCTCTTTGGCCCCAGGAAGGACCCCTGCTCACTCACACCTTGAAGCCCAGGCATGCTCCGTGTCTGTCTCCTGGTTCCTGGGAGCTGACACCCATGGCCTCCTTGAGCCCCTCATTCTTCCTCTCCAGACAGAGAGCTGCCTCAGTCCCAGTGCCATCACAGGGCTTGTCACCCCAGAGGGTCCTGCCCCGAGGTGCAGACCTGCCCCCCACCCACCACAGAGTCACCTCACTAGCGGCCAGCTCCCCACCTCCACACTCAATGTTCTTTTTAAATTTCCTCTCCACCTGGAGCTTTCTGATTTATGGGTTTATTGCCCAAGTCCTACAGTTTATCATTGGTTCCAATTGCTTATCTTAATCTACCTAACTCTCCCCTGTGGGCCAGAGGGAGATCCTTCCCAGCTGTCTTTCCTGGTGGCTTGGGGCAGAACCAATTCTTTATTGGCTATTTCCTGAGATGCAGAATCATCTGCCAGGGGTTGGCTTCCCTTTCTCTCTATGAGCTCCTGTCAGGGGAGGCAGTTTTCCCCATTAGGGGAATTTGCAACCAGGCAGGGTGGCTGCAGTGCCAAGGCAGGGCAGGATCCTGTGTCCTGTGACTATTTTAGACACCTTTATCTCTTCTCCTCTACCCCTCTCTTCCTCTCCTTCCCTCTCTCTTTTTCAATCCCTCACTCCTTTTGCTTCAGTTTTATTCTTTCCATTGTCTTCCTTTTTCACTTTTATCTTCCCCTTTCCTTGCAAGAACTTAACTGCAAACCAACTTTGTTGGACAACTTTTGTTAACGGCGCCCAACATTTATCACATTTGTGTTCAATATTTTTCTTACATATAAAGAGCTGACAGCCTGCTCTTCTATGATAGATGTACTTATTTCTTCTAAACTATCACTAACCAAGCATATCATTTTTATACAGTAAGTGTATATTCAATTTTCTACAGTTTTGACTACTAAACAGCCTTACCAGTGAGACAAATGACAAATATATTGCAATATTAGCAAGGGTTCTGTTAAACTCATGCAAGACTGTGGAGTCAATGTTCATTTCCATTTTGCATTGCCAAAACTATAAAGGAGAACAAAGGTGTGCCTAGATGGTGGGCTTCTACCCTTGAGTCTGACACAGGGGTCTTCCCAGGTGGTCTCTTCTATTCCGACTTGCGGCTGATTTCCATGTCCTGTGGCTGAAGTCTGGGATAGAGTGTTTTTGCATCTAGTTTTTTCATTTTACAGAAGTGCCTCAACATCACTATTTTTTGTCTTGATCTAATTCCAATAGTACCAGTCACAGGGACAAGAACAAGTTTCCTTTCTCCAAAGCCTGCCTAAATTATCATGATATACCATCCTGCAGTGCTGTAAGGAACAGAGGACCACAGTTGAGATGCACACACCCATTCCATCCTTCCCTCCTTCTTTCCTTTACCTCCTTTCATTCATTATAAGGTGATTTCCTACTGTGAGACAAACTAAATGCCAGACATACAGCCCTGCCCCAGCCCTCAAGAATCATCAAGTCTAATGCTAAGTTCAAGGGTAGAACAGTTTGAAAGACTGAGCTAAAAGTTGCCTGGCTCCCTGGTCAGAGAGCTAAGACAGTCACAGAAAGGGAAGATCAGGAAGGAGGTAAACCTTGGAAATGGACTTGGCGTCAGTTCTGGGGCACTTCTGGGGTTGAAGCATCGATAATGGATCCGTTGCAATTCAGCCACAGAGATGATGTACGAGGCTTTTCCACTGACATTGAATCAGGTCACTAGGCCCATTGGATGTGATACAATGTCAATGGAACTGTTATGTGTTATTGATGTCAGTCACGGAATAGATAAAAACATTATAAAAATAGCTTTTGTCGTCATTTACATTTTTTTTTTCATAAATGGTAAAAGGCATCCGTCCTCACCTGCCAGGGAGTAAAGCAACAGAAGATCTGTTTTCATACCAATGACTGAGGAAGCTCAGGAGGTCAGAGAGGGGCCACCCCCACCACCCATGAAAAATGACAGCAGGCAATGGCTGCACATTCTTGCAAGCAAGAAGGAGCCAAGGGAGGAAGAGAGGAAGGAAGGAAGGAAAGAAGGGAGTCGGTGGGCAGTTGCATCAGCAAAGTACAGGTTGAGTAAAGTCACCATGTTCTTTTTTTTCCCACTCAACAAACATACATTGAGTCCCTATCGTAAATAAGAAATGGGATTATGAAATCACCCTAGCTGTCTTGATAGAGTTGGAGTTTACAACCTCATATCTCATAGGAGTCTAGTCTGGAACCTGGAGTCACACCTGTCCCGGGGGCTATTGAGAGGAGTAAAGAAGGTGTACAGCTGCCACTCAGTCCACACCCTTGTCCCCTCAATGGGTCATCACGTTCAGTGTACGCAGAAGGCGGTGTCTGGGCCAGGGTCATGCCTCCAGCCCAGGGAAGTGTCATTTTAGGGTCCCTTGATTAAGAGCCTGGGATTAGAACAGCTATCATAAGCTCTGTTTTATAGATGAGTTCACTGAGGTGTTTTGGCCAAAGTCACAGAGTGAGTCAAGGGCACAGTCTGGTGAGGACCCAGTTCGGATGGACTCTGTGTGCCCATTTTCCAGCCCCTTGCAGCTTTCCCATGTGCCAGGATGTGCAGATGCCCCTTCATTCCAGGAGCTCAGTGGTTGACAGGTTCCCAGTTAGTTCAGGACCCACCATGCCTTAGGCCTGCTGATTCCCAAAGCTGAGCTCCTCTGCACTCACTGTTTTCCACTCCACTTGTGTCATAGTTTGGACTAAGAACGTCCCACAAAGGCTTCCTGCACTCACAGTCAGCATTTTGGAAGGTGACTAAATTGTGGGGGCAATACAGCTGACTTGCTGTTAGAAGGAAGAGCCTGGTCAGAAAAGACAGGTCCCTGGTGGGTGACAGGGAGGGGCATGTCTCCTTTCCTTTGTCCTCTCTTCAGTCTCTGCTTCTTCACCATGATGTGAGCAGCATTCCTATGCCAGGCCCTTAAACTTGGAGTTTGCTGACCATGGTCTGTTACCATGAACCAAAGGAAGAACCTCTCCTCGCTGAAGTTACATGTGCTGGGTATTGTATCTCAGCAATGAGAAAGTAACTAAGAAAACTTAATTCCTACACCTCACCACCCATGGAGCTGCTGCTTTGTGGAGAGCCAGGCAAGAAACTCTAGACAAGCCCAGACTTCCCAACATGTCCTGACATGGCATCAAAGGTGTCTGGCAGATCAGAAGCCAGAGAGTTTGGACAGGGGCTAAATCCAGCTTGTATGTTAATTCCTGTCTTCTAGAGTGAACAGGGCAGGGACATGGCCTGTGAAAGCTGGAAATGCTTGGGTACCCCAGCCATCAGGCCAGGGCATCCTGACAGCTCTCCTTATCAGAGGAAGTGTGACCACATGGCCTCAGGTAAAATGACAGTACCTGCTAGCCCTGGAGAAAGGAACCACAGGCTGAGCATCCTGAATTTGAAAATTGAAACATTCCCAAATCTAAACCTTTCTGAGCCATGACAGGACGACCCAAAAGAAAAATTCCAAACTGTGAGACTTTGCTTCATACTCCAATTTGTTTAAAATGCTGTGTAAGCCAGGTGTGGTAGTGCACACCCGTGATCCTGGTACTTTGAAAGTCTGAGGCAGGAGGACCTCAAGCTCAAGCCCAGCCTGCACAGTGTAATAATTTGATGAGACTCTGTGTTTAAAAATTTAAAAAATAGGCTAGGGTTGTAGCTTAGTATGAAGGCCCTGGGTTCAAATCCTAGTGCTGAATAAATGAATGAATGAGTAAATAAATAAATAAAATATTACGTAAAATTATCCTTGGGCCATATGTATAAAGTATACATGAAACATAAAGAAATTTTGTGCACAGATTTGGGTCCCACCCCAAGATAACACAGCATGTATATGTATATATATAAATATTATATAATATGTAATATAAATATTATATATAATACATATATTATATATATTGCAAAATCTGAAAAAAATGTAAAAGGAATTTTCAGCTGTAGCATCAGGTTCTCATATCTATAGCTCATTGCTTCCAGCTGGATTTGGCCAGAATTCCTCCACAAAGGTGTTTAGCTTTGTAACCTCCATAGGACATTTGTGGCATTTTCCCAGAGCTCAGTGAGGCCCTTTGATTCTAGAAACATCTCCCAGTACAATAAGAAACTGAGTGACAATTATCAGCTAAAAGGAACCTAAAGTAGTGGGCAATCATACCATACATAGATAACAGTGGACAAAGAAATCAAGCAAGTGGGAAATCAAGGGAAGAATTATGAATAAAAACTAGAAATAGTATCTTTTGCAAGGGTAAAATTATCCAAGCCCTGAGACTCTTTAGAAATAAAATATTGAATCTGTTTTGACACATTAATCTACAGATGGAAGAAATATTGCGTAAGAGATTCTGAGCGAAAGCATGAATTGTTATTAGAAAGTATGGTTAAGCTGAGCGTGGTGTCACAAGCCAGCAGTCTAGGATTTTTTACTTTTGTCCTAGGGATCAAAGTCAGTAGGATTTCAAGGTAGAAAGATGACAAATTCAAGTCCACCCTGGGCAATTTTGAGACCATCCCTCAAAATTTTAAAATGGCAATAAAAAGAACTATGGATGTAGCTCAGGGAAAAGGCCTGGGGTTCAATCTCTAGCACTAGGAAGGAAAAAAAGAATGACTAAAATCTGCAGTTAGAGGCACCTTTGAGGAGTTACACATTTTTATTAGCAGTTGCTAAGCTGAAATTGGGCTCAGAATTTGGGCTCAGTCTCGGTGGTAGAACCAGCTGCTCTTCCACAGCATTTCTGTCATGGTCTTTGCTGGTGGCCATTGCCATATCAAACTGTGCTGAGGTTCAGTGTTCTACAGCTGTACTTTTTACCTCTGTCACCCACCCCTAGAGTTTTCTGCTCACCACTGAGCCTTCCTGAGCTCCTGGTACTGGGCTCTCAGTTGACCCAAGGCATGGCCTTCGCCCGATTCCCATCTACATTCTGTCTTCTATTTTAGGTCAGCTGTACTCATCTTCACTCATTACAGAGCCACCAGATGCAAAAGGAAGTGTGGGTTCTAGGGTAGGATCTGAATGTAAGTCCTGTGTCTAACTCTAAATAACTGGGTCAATTCACATGACTTTAGGCAAGATGTGTAACTTTCCTGTGCCTTGGTTTCTTTATTTGTAAAATGTGAGCACTAATACAATCTATCTTATAATGTAATTATGAAGACTAAATGCATTAATAAATGTCAAGTTCTAGAACAGTGATAAGTACACAGTTAGTGTTCAATAAATGTCATCTGCTGTTGTTATTGCTGCCATAGAGTGAGGATTAGAGTGTGTGACAATGAAGAAATCCCTGGGTTCTGTGATGCTGGCTGTTCCTAGTTGACTTCTGCCTTGGCCGAAGGTGACAGGTGCCTCATCACTGGCCAGATCTAAATTTCAGAAAAGCCTCCCTAAAATGACCATTCCTTCCTTTATTTGAAGCTCATCATTCATGGAGCCAGCTGTCCAATCCCATATCACAAACTACAAAAGGAGGTCACAGCCAAAACACTTCTGAAGAATCAATCTGCAGAGGAAACTCAAGAAGGGAATGTCATTGGCTTTGACCGTGACATGAATCCTTATCAACGGTTTGGTTTGGTTTGGACCCTATCACTTGTAACAATGAGATCGCATCAGTTCAACTTCTCCAAAGTGTTCCAGAGCTAAAATTTAAGCTTTGGTCTTTCCAGAGAAGCAAATCTAGTCCACAAGTCCAGGAGATCTACTTATATCTGTGTGCCTTTGAGAAATTAGTCAAAGTCATTGAAAATCAGCTCCTCATTTGCAAAACGTGTGGTAATAGAGTTTGTATAACAAAGATAGTCATGAATATTTTTCAGTATTGTCCCTAGCATAGGAAAGCGAGAAAAGATTATATTCTATTACCCAGAAAAGCAGTGTGAAAGAAAACTAGTTGAAACAGGAGACTAGAAACATACTCACATAGGCTCCAAATAGTGAAAACATCTGATACAACTTTTAAATTAATTCTGCTAAGTAATTGTATTTTCTGGGTTCAAACAGAAGAAAAAGATTTATATTTTTATGAGTTGGAATTTTTCAAAAGTTTTTTTCAAAAGTTTTTCAAAAGTTAAGATTTAAAAAGAACATGTTAGAATGATAAAACAAATGAAATTAAGAACTGAACAGATGAGTTCAACAGGAAATTACATGTAAAGTTGAAGAGAAAGTTAGTATAAAGGAAAATATATGAAAAGAAATATAAAGAATGTAGAGAAAAATTATAGGAATGATAGAAAAAAATGATAGTAAATAAAAAATGGAAGGAAGTAAGAGACATGACACAATGGGACATTTACATACATCTATTTAGAGTTACAAAAAGAGAAGAGGGAGAAGGAAGCAAAACAGTTGAAAAATTTGACTGAAAATTTTCTAGAACTCATGCAAGATAGCCAAGTAGAGATTGAAGAATGCCAAGAAATACCAAAGAGGATAAATAAAATATGAAATCATATTTATGCATATAATAATAAAGTTTAAGAATTAACAAAAAATCATATAAAGGCCAGATAAAGCAAGATTATCTTCAAAGAGCAGCAGTAAGATTGACAAATGACTTCTAGATAAGAAAAATAAATGGAAGAGAAAAATACAATAACTGCCAAACAAGAATTATAAACTTTCAATACTACCTTCAAAAATGAAAATGTGTGACATTGAAAGTAATTCACTTTTTTCATTTTCTGGGAGAATTCTACGTCTAGTAATGATCCAGTTGCTCCTGTTATACCAATTTTCTCATAAATACTATAAATAGTTTGAATAAAAAATATTAATAAGACGCAAATAATTGTATATTAGTGAAACAGATGAAAGAGTCATTGAATTGGAAGGTAGAACAATAGTAATTATCTAATATAAAAAAGGAAAGTATTTAAAAATAACAACAGAGGCCCAGTGACCTAGGGGGTAAAATGAAGAAGTCTAGCATACTGTAGTTGAAATTCTAAAATGCAAGGAGACAGAAAATAGGACAAAAGACATATTCACAGAAGTTATGCCCCAAATTTTTCTAAATTTGGTAAATGACATAGACTTGCAGATACTACAACTCAGAAAATTCCAGGTAAAAGCAATACAAAGAAACCTCCACCTTGACATAATATATTCAAACTACTGATAGTGTAAAACAAAGGACATCTTGAAAGGGGCTAGAAAAAACCAGGGAACAACAATGTTCATGATAGCCAACTTCTTATCAGAAGCATTGGAATTCACAAGGCAGTGCAAAGACATTTCTAAATTACTTAAAGATAAAAACATCAATAAACAATTCTATATACACAAAAAATATTCTTTAAGCATGAAAGCAAAATAAAGACATTTCCAGATAAATCAAAACTAAGAGAATTGATTCCTAGTAGATAAATAGTGCAAGAAAAATTCCCAGGTTGGAGGTAAATAATATCAAGTGGAAACCAATTTTGAGGAAGAAATGAATAGTCCCATAACTGATAAATAGGTAGAAAATTTAAAAGAAGGTTTTCTTTTAATTTTTAAAAAAACATCTAACAAAGCTATATGAAGGAAAACATAATGCTGTAATTTAGGATTTATAGATTATGCAGCTGTAGTGTATGGAAAGAATGGTGGAAAAGGAGAGAATAGACCAAAGTGCATGGTGAAAAGTTTAAGATTTAGATCTTAATCTCCAGAGCAACTGGATTTTAAAAAATCAGAGTTAATCTCCAGAGAAACTAGTTTTAAACAATCAGAGAGACAATTAAAAACCATTTAATACATTAAAATAAAACCCAAGATAAGTTTATTTAAAACAAAAGGAGATGGGGGGAAAAAACCCAAGAGAACAACAACAGCAACAACCAGAAAGAAAGAAAAGAATAACCAAAAAGAAATAATAAAATAGAAGATCAAATTGTTACCATTTGTCTAAGTGAATTTAAATAATTACATGAAGTACAAAAGACTAAATCCAATTAAAAAGCCAAAATTATCATAAAGAATTTAATAAAGTAAGATGAAATGTTATAACAAAGATATCCAAAGGTATAAATAAACTGAAAGTAAAAAGAAAATTATAAAGCATGAAAATCATTGAAAAGGACAGAAGTTACTCAAAGAAGGATCCGTCTTTGTCAAATTACCCCAAAAACTAGCTTAAAGGAGCTCATATCACATCAAGTGGGATTATTTAATGAATTCAAGGATGGTCAAAGTTAAGAAATCCACTAATATAACCCATTACATTAGTAGATCTTAAAATTAACTTATGGATACTGAAGAGACCTCAACAAATGTTGATATTTACTATTGATAAAAACATTCAATACATTCACAATTTATGGATACTTTCTTAATGATATAATATTTACTCTTCAGTCCAGACTGTATTATTTTATTTGATAACTATCATCTTTCCAAGTTCTAGAAAATACAGTAATTCCTACCATCTCTGCTACTGTTATGTACTTTATCTCTTGTCTTCTTTCATTGGCTAATATTTTCCAAACAATAACAGGTGCATGAATTGAAACCAAAGTAAAACTTTATTTGCTTATGTCAATATGCCCAGAATATCTAATAAATCATTGTTGAACTAATTTTCACATAGGGACATACAAATGCAGAATTCAGTAATGTTGAAGGCTGGAGAATTAGTACAAAAGTAATAGCCTTTAATTATATAAATAATAATCACTTAGAAGATGTAATCGAAAAGAAAACCTCACTTAAAACAACAAAAATATGAATTCTTATATAATAAGAAATGTGCAAAACATATGTGAGGAAAATTTAAAAACACACTGAAAGTCTCAAAAGTAGACCTGAAGAAATGAAAATAGATTCCTTGTTCTTGGACAAGAAAAATTTAGCACCATAAAAATATCATCTGACCAAGTAAATATCTGAATTTGCAATGATCACAATACAAATATCAATAACTCTTTTCCTGGATCTACACAAAATTTTTAGCACCCATGTGGAAAAATAAACAGATGAAAATAGAAAAAAATAAACTCAAAAACTCCAAGAAAAAAATTACAAAATCACTAAGGAATTTATACTGGAGTAGTAAAAATCAGTATCATTCAAATGTTATCCATCCATACAAGGCTGTTTGAGTGAGCTTTGATACAAACACACAATAAAAACACAGGAAGATAAACCAGAGAGCAATGAAAAGCTTTTTCTCCAGTGATGGGTAGAAGTGGAATGGGTGATATCGATATGATATCCTTTCATAGAGTTTTGAATTTTAGGCCATGTAAAAGTTTTATGTATGCCAAAATAAAATATCAAAAGAATCTAAAGCAAATATGGAAATATGCACATAGAGAATATCAATGCAATTATACTTCAAATTAATCACACAACCAATGAATCGAAAGAATCCTTTCAAGTAACTTTTGAACACAATACTCTAATATACTTTCTTAGAAGCATCTATTTCAAAGTTAAAAAATAATTTTGAAACCCTAGGGGGAAACCTGCAAAATAATCTTGACAGTTGTTTAGGAGGCTTGTTAAGGATAGTAGTGCAAATGCAATTCTGAAACTGTTTTGTACATCATTAGAATAGGGAAAGTGTGTAAATAATGTCATAAGTTGAGTTCTTGGCATGCGGGAGGAAGTTAAAATTTAAAATTAATGTTTTATTGAATTAGAGGTTATTAATATAAACTCAGGTTTTAAGAGGAAAATATGTATTTCCTAATTCCTTCCTCAAAGGGGATTAAATTCAGCAAAAAAAATGTACTGAAGAAGCACACCTATAACCAAGCTCTTGGTTTCTAAATAACATTCTGCGCACACACACACACACACACACACACATATGCACACACACGCACACCAGGGCTCCTATGAAAGTGACTGATTACAGATGTGGGATAGGAAAAAGTACAAAATACGTTTTGAGTTATGCTGATTTTCTAAATAGCAAGCTTGAGCTCAAAACTCTCTTTGTAATAGAACACCAACCACTATTCAACATAGATGGAATTATACAAGTAGAAAACTACCATTTTGCAACTCGAACCTACTAGTAGAGTCAGGCAAGAATCAACAAAGGATGCTAAGAATTTTTAGTGAAAGATTACTAGGAATAATGATACATCACAGTCTCAAAGTTTTTACACTGAAAAACTCTATACTAAAGAGACCTGGTAATCACCATCTTAGCCAAGTGACCACCACCAGAGGGACAAACCTGATATTATGTGCCTCCTACTATGCAGTAATAAGCGCATATATCCTCCATGCAATACTCTTGTCAAAGGTATTCAACCTAAATCAAATCATGAAGAAATAATAAAAATTTAGCCATGAGACAGTCTCCCAGTCAACTCTTCTGGTTCTTCAAAAACCACATAAGTAGGTGCAAGGACCCAAGTTCAATCCCCTGTACCAAAACAAACAAACAACGACCAAAAAACCCACATAAGTAACCTTCTCTCTTCCTCCTTCTCCTTTGCTCTCCCAGCCTCTCACTCTGGACTTGTATGACATCAACTTTTTTATATTCCACATGTGAGTGAAATCATGCAGTTCTCATTTTTCTGAGCCTGGCTTATGTCACTTAACATAATGATCTCCAGTTCTATCCACATTGTCACAAATGACAGGATTTCATTAGGGTGACAATAGACAACTGTTATGCACTGTGTATCTCAAAATGCTAGAAGAAAGGACATTGAATATTTTTCCCATGAAGAAATGATAGATAATTGAGGAGGCTGATATGTTTAACCTCATTTAAGTATCATACAATATATACATATATCAAAATATTACATAGTACCAAGTTATTATATTCAATTTTTATGTTATTATGTTTCAGGGAAAGTAAAATAATATGTAAGTAATAACAAAAATAAAAAATAAACAGCCAGAGGGTAGTCTAAGTTGAAAAAGACTAGAGACATTACAGCCAGGTGAAATCTCATAAAAGAATCCAGCAAAAAAAGGCATATGGGGGGCAAATTGGAAATTTGAATATTAACTCTTTCTCTATTTTAGAAATCATTAAATCAATATTAATTCTCTGATGTGTGCTGATAGTGTTGTGGTTGTGTAGAATGCTTTTGCTATGAAGGGAGAAGTGTTCTACATGTAGGCATCACTGAATATACTAGAAATCAGAGAAACAAAAACGAAGGGCAATAAAGACATTTTTAGACCAACAAAAATGAAAACAACTTCTTACTAGCAGATCTTCACTCCATGAAATAATAAAGGGAGCTCTCCAGGCAGAAGGAAAAGGATTCCAGATGGAAGGTGAGAGATGCAAGAAGGAATGATGAGCTCAGGGAAAGTCTAAATGAAGGACTGACTATATCAAAACTAACAGTGATATCTTTTGGGGTTTAAAATGCATGAAGAACACTCCACACTGATAGCTTATGAGTTGAAATTGGACAAAAGGAGTTAATGTGTTCATTGCATTTTTTGTGAAACTTGTAAAGCTACCATATTGACATTAGATTTTGATAAATCAAGGATGAAAGTTGTCATCTGTCTGGTAGGATTTCTCAGCTCAGCAATGTTGTGGTTTAAATATGTCCCCAAAGTTCATGTGTGAGGTGTTTAATCCCCAATGCAGCAACGTGCAAGCAGAGATTGGATTAAGGTCATGGTTACAAGATAGGTTAGTTATTTGGGGACTAGGCTCCTGATAAAAGGAAGAATTCAGCCCTCTTACCTTCTCTCTGTCTCACACATATCTTCTTTCCCTTCCAACTTCCATGGTGGGAGGATGTAGCAAGAAGACCCTTGCTAGATGCAGGCCCTCCACCATGGGATCCCAGCTTCCTGAGGAGTAAGAAATAAATCTCTGCTCTCTATACTGTCTCAAGTATTCTACCATTGCAGCTCAAAATGGACATTTGGAACCATTTATTTTTATTTTGGGGCATTTTTCTGTGTACCATGAGATGTTCAGCAGCATGTTGGCCCTTTATTCATTTATCAACACTAGCAACTCCTCCCCTAGTTGAGAACCACTGCACTAGGATAGCCAGAAAAGGGAAAATGAATGTTGACTTCCAGACTACTGAAGAAACACTAGGAGGATTAATAGAAGAATCCAAAGATAAGAAAAGAGCATAGAGTGGGAAAGACTAATCCAAACCACATAGTAGGGTGGTAGATTCAAACTCAAATATAACATAATTACATTAAAATATAAATGAATGAGGTGCTTGATTAATTAAATATAAGGATTATTGTTAAGGTCTAGATCTAAAATGTCTTCCAAAAAGTCTTAAATTCAGAGGCAGGGCCTGGTCGGAAGGGGTGGGTCACTGTGGACAGGACATGGATGGGTGCATTCTCTTCCCCAGCTCCTCCCTTCTCTCTCTACCTTCTGGGCACCATGCAGTCAAAAGTTTTCCTCTGCCATGCCTTTCCACCATGCTGTTTCTGCCTTGGAGCCAGCTGGTTGTAGACTAATCCATGAGCTGAAACAGACCTCTCTTACTTTAAGTTGTTGGCGTTTTGTCCCAATAATGGCAAAGGTGACTCACAATTACTAGTCTGAAAGGTGATGGGGATCTCACTGAGTTCTAGAATGTCCTTGCCCCTTGCCATTAGGAAAGCCCCACGCCTGGAGTTAGGATGCCAGAGTTCCCTATTACTGTCTGGCTACATGGGGCATTTGGGGCATTAACATTCTCGTCTCCATTACTTTGTCATGAAATATTGGCTTAGAATTAGGCCAGGGATTCTTCTCAGGCACTTGAATTTCCAAGTGAATCACAATGCTCAGGAAGGATTTTTTTTAAAAAAATTCAAGTATCTGTGCCACTTCCCAGAATGAGTGAATGAGATTGTGAGGATGGCAAATGGCTGGGAGATCCAGGTATTCGTGTTTTGAAAACTGAAGAATAAGGATGATAGGAAGAAGGAAGAGGATGAAGAGGGAAGGGGATGGGGAAAGAAAGGAAAAAGATGAGAGAAAAAGAAGTCTTTCAGTAGGTGTAGCTGTGAGCAGCAGAACTTCAGGAATTGTCAGGAATGGTGGCTGAATCCTCATCTCTCATCTCTGACTCTTCTGCTACTGTTAGCTCTTTCTCTGATCCAGCTGGGAAAGGGAAACCATGACACAATGCCCCCTAGATAATTCAGGGTTATCTTTCCATCTCAAGGTCAATACCATATCACAGCTCCAAAATCACTGCCATGTCAACTGACATATTCACTGATGCTGGTGACTAGAACATAGATTTTTTTTTGTGGGTCAGTCAGTTATTCTCCCTATCAGCAGGTATGACTATTGGATGTCTTAGAAGTCCCTAAGGCACAACTTAGTTGACAATCTTGTTCAGGTGTGACTCTGGGACCATGTTTTTCCTGTGTCCTTATATTACTCTGCTGGAGTCTGAGTCCTGGGACAGTGAGCTTTGTTGGCTCAGCTCTGATTCCCTGCCCACCTTGGGCCCCTTGATTGACAGCCCCATCAAGACCACAAACAATGGGGGAAAAGTATTTTCCCAAAAGAGTATCAGAATGCTGTTCTTTTTCCAGTACTTGGAATTGAACCCAGGGCCTTCACACTGAGATACACCCTAGCCCCTCTCTATGTTTTATTCTGAGACAGTGTCTTGCTAAGTTGCCCAGATTGGTCTTGAAGTTACTGATATTCCTGCTTCAGCCTCCCAGAGTGGTGGGATTACAGGCCTGGGCCACCATGCCTGGTGAGTGTGCTGTTTTTTAAAGAAAGAAAATGGGTGGAGAGATGCTAAAAAATAAAACAAACTCTCTCTAAAGCAGACACAGTGGCCAGCTACAAACCGGCAAGAGAGGAATATCCAATAATTAATCCTCATCAATGGACAAAAATAGATCGTGTGATCCTAAATGTAGTATTGGGCTGACTTGTGAGCTGTTAGTTCTTTCTAGAACTAGAGCAAGTTCATTACCTATAAAGTATACTGAATTTTTAATTTTCAATGTATAAAATTATGGTAAAGTATAACAAATTACCTAAGGCACACAAAAGCTTATAGGATTCTATTATCCTTAATTAATGGGTAAATGCATGTCTTTTATTCAGTGAAACTGATTTATTGTCTTAATTTTCAGATGTTCTGCCTTGTGTGTCCACTGAAACCATCATCTGCCCACAGTAACCAGCAACACCAGGCATGTGTGATCCTCCTTTATGAACTGTGCCTAATTAGTTTTTTATTGTCATCTTCTAACTCACACTTAAACAGTTCAAACAGGGGCAGCATGACTCCCAATACCGATTAATAAGCCGCCAGCCCTGGTCCTGCAATAAACAGGGTGTATTTATGGCGTGACATCAGTGTAGAGTGCCTGTTTCTTGCCTCTTGGGTGAGGGTGGAGTGCAGGCCTCGGAGGGGGCGTTGGATGAGGCCAGCCTCCACCTTCCCTGTCTTTGGGCGCCTCGCCCGCCTGTCCGTCACTGCGTCCATTAGGCTCAACTAGTTAAGTGAAAGAGAGAGAAGCAAGCTGAAAGCTGGTGGGTGTTGGAGCTTCGAAGTCCAGAGATCTCCAGCTAATTGCTGGTCCTAACAGGCACAATTAGCTGCTACAAGCCCTTTGAGATGGCCCTGGGCCTTTCTCAGGTAGCAGCCATCACCAGATAAAGGCTGAAATGTGCTCCACTTAGAGAGATACTTGCAGACAGGAGTGTCACAGCCTGCCAATTACACTCTGCCTGTACACAGTCACTTCCCAGGGAGACGAAGAACCCAGAGGAGGACCCAGCATTAAAGGAATATGGTGCAGGCTGCTCTCAGCCCCTGGAAATCAAGCTGCAGGGTTGGTGGCCCGGGTGGTGGGAGGAGGTGGGAGGGAGGTGTTGCAAATTAAAACTTCATTGTGGAGACTGTTAGAAACTGCATTTAATGGGCATTTGCTGACCACTTTTTGCCTTATCTGCAAACTTCCTGGCAAAACTACTCTCTTTGGCCTTTCCTTTTTTTGTCTCAGGGAGGGGCAATCCCAGACAAAAATCCAGCATTTCAAAAAAAAAAAAAAAAAGCTTAGTGCTGGGGAAAGAGGGCTTTAATAGGAACTAGGATCTCCCTCATCTTACCCCACAGCCCTCTATTAAATTACACATTAAGGTACATATTTCACAGAAGCCTAGGTTCCAAGACTCTGGGTTAGACAAAAATCACATTTAAAGGGTTATTTTGGCTACATATACTATAAATCATCCATAAAACACAGTATACATGGATTTGTGTACATAATACCACTCAGTAATTTGTATTTATAAATGCCAACACAGTGATGAAGTATAGAATAAAATGTACGAATACAAAATATAATTTTTATTTTGTCTCATCAAACAAAAGGAAAGAATAGTGCACAGAACTGTGTTTCTGTATGTCAAAGTCCATACTATGTGGCTTCGCTGTGTGACATTGGGAACACAGAATGTCCTTGCTAGGATTCGGTTTTCCCATTTGTATAACAGGGACCTGAACACAATAGTCTGTGATGTCCAAGGCTGATGTTCCAAATATTGTGACCAGGGACTATAATGTCCCCATTGCCACCATCCTGGATGGCTCTCCAACCTCAGCTTTAGACTTGCTCCTCAGAGCCTGAAGCCACATGATGGAGACAGTGTCACTGTAGCTGTGATGCCCTCTGCCTGCCCACACACACTCTGCAGCCCTGAGAGGCCATGCACTCCTGGGCACAGGAGAAAGGAGGAATCCAGGTTGGGGAAAATTTGGGTAATGACGAAGTCCCAAGGCCTGAAATACTCAATTGTTTGGGGAGCAATAAGAAAGCAACCGAGCAGTTTCAGATGACCACTATGGAAAGGGAACGGAGCCATAAACTGAAGCCTCTTGATTTTTTGTCCTCCAAACCCAGATCTGCATAAAATGCCACATGAGACCCCCTCCTTCTCCAGATAGTTTAATAAAGTCCCAATACTTCAGGAGCCGCTGTTCTTTGGGGAAATCATTAGGAGGGAAATCGTGGTATGGAAGATGAGCAGTCCATACTAGTGGGTTTTGAGACGGTCATTTGCCACTTCCTTGCTGTGTGACATTGGGAAAGTCGCTTAACCTTACTGGGTCTCTCTTGCTTGGTTTTACAAATGTGAAATTTGTGCTTCATATTATTGGTTCCTTCTTGCTTTGCTATTTGAAGATTCTTTCTGCTTAAATGGTTTCTCACAAGTCATTTCAACAGGAACCCTTCTTCAGAAAGAAGAAAGGAGAAAGAAGGAAAATGGGGAGAGAAGTGAGTATTTGTACTTCATAACAAATGAGATGCTGTGGAAAGCAGAATTCTTAGCAATAAAAAAATCTTCACCATTTGTGACTCAAGTCTTGGATATTCTACCTCCGTTTCAGAAGAAAAGTCCCATTGTGTCTTCCCATTCACTTTGAGGGGACATTCACTTTTGTAATTGCTTCAACCCATTGTCAATCAAGGTAAGATATGAAGGCAAAAGTGTTTGAGTACTTGAATGAGGGAAATGATAATCTTTTCAATAAGTAGTGCCTGTAATAACTAGATAAAGATTCAGGAACTAGTGAACCTTTTTTCTCCTATCCCACACAAAAAGTGATTCAAAATGGATCATAGACATAAATGTAAGAGTTAAAACTATAAAGCTTTTAGGAAAACAATTGAAAAGTTTTGTGAACTTAGATTAGCCAAAAATTTCCTAGCTAGTACACAAAGGGTATAAACCATAAAGAAAAAGAAAAGATAAATTGGACTTCATGAAGATTAAAAACTTTTCACGTGGAAAAATTATTAGGAAAATAAGAAGAAAAGAATTTACACACTCTTACACTCATTAAAAGAAGACCAACAAACATAATAAAGGGCAGGTGAAAGATTTCAACATGTACTTTAAGATAATTTTTTAAAAGGCAAATAAGCATATGGAAAGACTCAGTATCAGCCATTCAGAAAGTACAAAATTAAAACTACAACGAAAAACTGTTGTACTCCTACTGACTTAGCAAACGTTACCAAATCTGACAACATTAAGTGTTGGCAAGATGAGGAAAAACTGAAACTCTCACCTATTAAGAGTAAGACCACAAAATGGTACAGCCACTTGGAAAGCAATTTGGCAGTTTCTTATAAGACTAAACAAGCCTGTATCCTATGAACCAGCAATCCCATTCCTATGTATTTATTTACTCAAGAGAAATAAAAGTCTATGTTCATGCAGATTTACACTCAAATGTTCTTAGTAGCTTTATTCAAAATAACCAAACTCTGGAAACAACCTACCTGACAACCTGCTTGTGTGTCAATAAACCAATTGTGGTATATCCATACAATAGAATAATGCTCAGCAATTATGGTAAGTGAAAGAAATCAGACAAAAATAACTACACATGTTGAAATTTGTTTATGTGAATTCTATAGCAACAGAAAATGGATGGGTGGCTGGAGATGGGTAAGGGCAGTGATATCAACTGCAAAAATTCCCAAGAGAATTTGAGGGGTAATGGAAGCTTTAAATGTTTTGTTTGATATGACAGTTGCATAACTGTGGCCTTGTACAAAATCTCTTGAAAATATATGCTTAAAATGGATAAAATATAAACCTACTGGGTGCCAGACAGTGAGACAATCATGGCTGGGTGCTGGGAGTCTCACTGGACACAGCTCATGCAGCCTTCAGGGCAGAAGCCTTGAGTTCCAGGTCTGATTGTGTCATGGCTGAGATGCTGCAGGGAAGTCATCCTGCACATCTGCACCTGAGAGGTTCCCCTGCTAAGGCCACTGTCACTGGATTCAAAGTTCTCCTGTAAAACTCAGTCTGGAAGGAGAGAGTGAGGACAGAGGGCTTGAGAGACAAGGCAGCATGGATGGTAGCTGGATTATCACCCTTTACATCATCAGGTTCTTGAAAGTGGCAGGGCAAGGAGATGGCTGGGAAGAAGGCTGTATTTAATCAAGTAGCCACATCTCTTTTAGGGATTGGGGTTTTAAAATAGAATGTTTTGCCTTTTATGCTGTCGTGAGATGCATTCATATTAACTCTTCAAAATCATTTTAGGAAAGTCATGTCCCAAATGTCCTAAGTGAGCAATTTCTGGTGGAAATGGAAAAAAGGGTATGTGTCCTGCATCCGAGTCAGAGTAATTAAAAGAGAGACAGAAGGGCTGCCAGATGAAGCTGTCCAAACTTAGAGGGAGTAACTCACTGCAGTTGATCACCCTAGGTCCCTAAGATTGTGCAAGATTCATTGTGGGTACAGGTGGCCTGGATGAAGATCCACAATTGAAATCATTTCATGGATCAAGACTGTTAGAATCAAAAAAGACCACAAGGACCAGAGCAAGCTCTCTCTCTCTCCCTATGGCTAACTAGGTTCTTCTCCTTTTGGCTTCCATCCAACCCCCCTACTAATGAGTTTTGTCTTTTTGACATCCATTCGATGGAAGAGAGTTAGACCACACTCTATGTGGTCCCGGAGCTCCAGATCCACCACGGGACAGCCAGTCTGTAGTTTTGATGTTAAACTCTCAGGAGAAAGACTGGTAGGTGCACCAAGATTAAACGCATGCTCCTTGTCCAAACTGTGGTGTACTGGGTTGGATGCCAGGCCTCAAGTCTCCAGCAGTCTTGAGTTTGGGAGGAAAGGAGTTTTCAAGGAGCCCATATGAGTAACAGCCCACTGTTTCTTGTCTCAGGCACAGCTTGCTTGTTTGCACAACGAGAGAGCTGACCTGGGCTTGTTTATCTAGCATGCTCTGAAAGCTCTGCAACAATGAAATTCTGTGACTCCATGGATATACCCTGGTTCTCAGAGATGGCTGGTTTTCCCTGTCAATGATGGAAGAGCCTCAGAGATCATGCTTGTCAGGAAGGAGCTACTACGGGAGAGTGGGCCTGGAGAGCCTGGATATTCAGATCCAGAGATATTTTAAGAATCAATTTCTTTTCCAGAGTCTATCAAACTCTACCCATGGAGATTCCTGATAAGAGGCTGAGTATGCCTTCTAGTCTTTCCGACCACTCTTCCCTACCCCCACCCCTTGCAGACTTCTCCTGAAAATCAGGCAATGATTGCTCCCCAAGGTAAATGTGCTAGCACAGAGCTCCACCTGAGAATGGCATTAAAATGACAACCCTGACAGTCTGTGGGTGGGATTTCCCATTCCTTTCCCTCAAACTTCAGCCAAGCAAAGCACCAGAGGGTGCAAACAAGCACTTGTTTTCAGAGCCTTGGTGCCCCCAGCCATGACATGTGCATAACTGCCTTGTCTGCTGCCTCAGAGCAAAGAGAAGTCTAAATGTGAAATCATCAGGTGGAAAGTGATCATAAGCATGAGTGTGTTCCTTGGTACTACATCTCAGTAGCCAGCCTGAGTTAGGCCTGGAGCTGGGGGTGGGATGGTGGCCTGAGGCAAACAGCTGACTTGTGTTGACTTTTTTTCAAAAGAACTGAAGGTAGCTCCTTGAATTTTTTATGATAGCTGAAGACACACAAAGAAAGAGCTGTCTCCTCCTGGTCAAGGACTCCTTAACTGCAGTATGTGCGTGTGTGTGTGTGTGTGTGTGTGTGTGTGTGTGTGTGTATGCCCGTGCATGTGCATATGTGTAGGATGTGGGGCTCTCCCTGTGCACTTTGGGACTGGTGCAGTTAAATGGCATCTCCTGTGACCACAAAGATCTGGGCTGTGGTGACCATCAAGTATTCATCTCCAGAACCAGGGAAGGCCTATGGCTTCAGACCGTGGGAAAGAGGAGGAAGAACAGTATTGCTGGTATTGGTAGGCCACATTCATTTATGATCAGATCTAGGACCAGCTACATAAAAATGCAGAACCTTTGCTCAAAGATTATGAAGAATTTTAAGAGGCAGCAGTAAGGCAATTGGTCAAATATGGGGCCCTGGCAAAGCAGATCTGGAAGACTATATGGTGACACGTGTATAAGCCAGCCCTGGTTACACCATGCAGTCCATGCAGGAACCTCACTCCTCACACTTTCTCCAGCCCCAGCACCCCAGGGGCCCTGGTTATACCCTCTCCATTGGTCATTTCACCACTTTACCCTATTGGTGCCTCACTCTCTGTCTTATGGTCAGGAGGCATGTCATAACTGTTGGTTTAATTAATCTGAGAAATCTTACATTTGGTTAATGCTGAAATGATGCATCTTAGGAAATCTTCATACATATTTTCATGTCATGGTTTCTGAGCAAATGTGGGTGTTGCTGTTTAAGAGCTGCATCCTGATAGAGGTACGCTACCATCCCATAGTAGGAGTTCACTCACATCAACTTAAGGGGCGTGCTTGATTGAGGTCATGTCCAGGTGGTAGTGAAGGAACTGATTTAGTACCCCAAGTGAGGACAAGCCCTTGCAAGGTAAGCCCTTGCAGGAGACCCTGCAACAATTTTTCACAGAGAACATTAAACTTTCCTGAAAGAAACTGCTCTCCACGGTAGCCCAAGAGAATCTGATGCCTAAGCTTCTACTTCTAGGGGGACAGTGAGCTTGCAGGATCAACCTAGAAATCTGGGACCTGTGCCACAGCTGTCAGGAGAGCAGAACCAAGGTTGGCTGAAAAAGTCTCCAGAGGCAGCTATATCAGGTCAGATCAGGCACAGCCTAACATCCAGCTGTCCACAGGGGAATGGAAAGGATGTCACTTTTGGGACAATGAGAAAAGTCCCTCTGGGATTTGGCAAAGGGGAACTGAATTGGACAATGGTTTGATAAGTCAGGCTTTCCTCCTCATTCTGACCTTTGTCATGGTGAATGCTTATTGTTGGACTCTGCTTTAAAATGCCACAGAGTTGTCACCTATTATTCCTAGGAGATCCATAGCAGTCCCCTTCCCCCTTATCTGAAGATTCACTTTTTGTGGTTTCAGTTGCCTGCAGTCAACTAAGCCAAAAAAGATTAAATGGAAAAATTGTAAAAGTAAACAACTATAAGATTTAAGTTCTGAGTAATGTTATAGAATCTTCCACCTCCTTGCCCTATCCTGTCCCCCAGGAGATGAATTATCCTTTTGTCCAGCATGTCCACACTGTATATGCTACTTGCCTGTTAGTCATTTAGTAGTCCTTTCAGCTACTAGATCTACTGTTGTAGAATCTCACTGGTTGTGTTCAAGTGATCCTTACTTTTACTTAATAATGGTCCCAAAGCACAAGAATAATGATCCTGGTAATGTCGATATGGCAGAGAAACCATAAAATATCTCTTTTTAGTGAAAAGGTAAAAATATTATATATTTTGGGAGAGAGAAAGAAAGAGCATTAATGTAACTTTTATTACAGAATATTATAATTTATCTATTTTATTAGTAGTTATTATTGTTAATCTCTTACTGTGTCCATATTTATAGATTAGACTTTATCATGTGTGCATAGGAAAAATTGGATCTATCAGTGGTTTCAGTTATCCACTAGAGATCTTGGAACATATTCTTCATTGATTATAGAAGCAACTGTATACTATTTTCCTTCTTTTTATAAAAAAAATAAAACAGAGGCACAAAACAGTGGTAAAGCTTAGATTTAAATTCAGTGCTGTAACACCAAGCTTGCTTTATTATACCCCTTCCCACCTAATGCCAATGCAAGAAGCACTTTGAGAAATACACATGCCTAGACTGCTTGATGAGACAAATCTGATAAATTTGGCCCCAAATCATTTGTATACTGTGAAGATTCCTTAGGAGATTCTGAGCTCCAAATGGGAGGGTCAGTGTTGGGAGTACAAGTCTAGGAGGCAGGTCCTTTAATATCTTTTTTAGCCCAACATTCTTCAATGCTCTGATTTCAATTTTCCTACAAAGGATACTTTGCTCCTGCTATGCAGGGCAGCAAAAACCTCAATTTTCTTCCCCTGTCTCTGAACTAGATCTAATCACAGGACCATTTAGCCCTCTCTTCTATGGCTTAAAAAAATAAAATTAGCCAAATGGATGAAATGGATGAAAGTTGGTTGTAGGCATATGTAGAGCATTTCAAAATCTATTTTTCAAAAACACTGACCGTTGTACTTATACGATGGAAAACTCCAAGTGCGCAATGACTCTGTCATTTAATTTTGGGGAGGAAAATAATGTAACAAAAAGAGATCAAATTCACAACCAGAAACTGGTGAGACTGTGCTGGGCACGGTTTCTGTTTTCAGGGGTAGCCAAGTTCAATTGCCATCCACCCTTGGGGTACAAAAGAGTTTGGCTGTTTTGGTTGTTACCTTTACCTAAAACTTCAGCTCCTCAGTCTACCAGGCTTGGTAATAGGGCACAAACCCAGGAAATAACTCTCCCCACCAGATGCCATTCCTCAATGGGCCCCACTGTGCTGCTACCACTTCTCAGGGTTAGAGTATGGTCCAAATGGACAGTGACACCAGCAGTAGTGGATACAGAGACACCAGGAGGCAGCAGTCTGGTGCTCTCTGTTATGAACTTCCATCAGTCAACAGACGTTTCTTGAGCAGCCTTTCTTCCCCCGAGTTGTCAAATTCTTGGTGGATTCTGCACAGTGAATCCTGTTTTGTGCTAACATTTTCAAAGGAGCAGTTGCATATGGGACTCTACCATCCCACTGTGAAGCTCCAATCTTCACCCGTGTTGGCAACATTGTGGCAAAGTTCCTTTTCTATGCTTCACCTCCATCCTGATACATATTCCCTGGCTCATTTAGAAATGCAACCAATGGCGCTTAGCTGCATTTTGCTAAGCTAGAGATTGCTTCCCTGGGGGCCCCTATAAGACATCATCGGTCCTTTCGCTGCATCTTCCCCAGTGGTCACCTCTCAGCTGGTCACCTCATGACCAGAGATATTGGGGCCACACACATTTCATAATGGAATACTTTGATGGGGATGCTGGGGGCGGCATATATACATATATATATATATATATATATGTATATATATATAAATTAGTTTCTATTCCTTTCTTGTATCAAACATTCACACTTTCTAGATATAGGAATTTCAATCAGTGTGAATGTATACATGCATGTGTGCTTGCACGTGTGTGCACACACACACTAGGCAAATATATACTCATACAGTTATCTTTCCTCTACCAAAGCTCATTCAATGATTCAACAAGTCATCACGTTAAATCTGGAAGTAGGACTGGATGTTGGCTGTGTGCCAAGACATGAAGCACACACAAGGAACGTGTGAGACATGATTTCATGAGCTGCACTATCAGACTTGAGAGACTGTTGTCCATGGCAGCCAGCACCACTTCCATCCCTGTCCCACGAGTTCTGGGAAATGACCTGCCACAATCCAACAATGAACAATCCTTCTCTTGAAATTTCTTCAACCTGCAACCAATCAAGGATTGAGAAATGTTCCTGACAACCATTTAGGAATTCCCCCCAGCTTCCAAAATACCACCTAATAAACACTTGCCAATAAGTTTCCATATTTCCTCCTTTTAGTCTATAAAACATACTGTCCTTTCCGACACTGATGAATCCTTGTCCACAAAAGTGACAACATACTGGTTCCTTAGTTGCCCAGTTATGAATGAACAGGCTATTAATTTGTCTTAGAATTTGTCCTCTCTTTGACAAGCTTAACCCACAAATGACACAACTACAGAGCAGTAGTAGTCAATATAGAATCAATATAAAGTCAGGTCCTGTAAAAGCTGGGAATAGAGCAAAAGAAGGTGAACTGGAAGGATTACAGAATTTCTGGAATAAAGTCAGGCTTGAAAGAAGAGCAGCAGGGAAGACAATGAAAACAGAATGAGCTGGAAAGAATATCAGAGCACTTACATGAAGAGGAGCCGTGGACAGAATACTTCCTCTGGGATATATGCTTTTGAAACATAAATCTCAAATCAGGAGAACTCAAGAGCAATGATCGTGAGGGGAAGGAAGTTAGAAGGCCAACTGGGTAAGTGATATTGTGGAAGTCCTCATACTAAATATTTCTGGTGCTAACTAAATAATATAAAACAATCACATTTTGCACATCTTCAATCAGTGATAATAGGTGTTGAGCAATCTCTATGTGCATCTTTTACAACCTAGAATCTTTTCTGAGTCTACTATCTTTGAATTACCAAGATGTCTACATGTGTCTTTTATGTAGCTTTCTTTTCTTTAAATAAAGTGCATTCAGCCAATCAATCAATCAACAAATTTCATACTGAGTGTTCATGATGTACTAAGCTCTGCTCTAGGCTTGGGATATAGTAGTGATAAAAAAGTTCACATACATTCTAGTGGGGGAGAGCAACAACTTTTCTGTCTTGCTTCTCTTTAATTTTCTGGCTCCTACCATTCCTACACAGAATTTCTCCTTCCAATGCCTCTGGTAGGGTGTTTTACCCTAGCTGATTCTCAGGCAAGTGCCTCTGTGGCATCTTATGCATAAGTACCATGACATGGTGCATAACAGATCCAATTCTTTGTGGACAGAATCCAGGTCTGTGGGAGAAGCCATAACTGTGATCATCTGCAAAGGACTATAGTTACAGAGGAGCTTTGGGGTGAATTTGGCAAGCCATTCAACTTAAAACTCTTTGGGACTTTTAAATTTAAAGGCAAATCCAGACACCAATTCAGGCATTGGAATGAAATATCAATGTATTCATTCATTCAGCAAATATTTAGTGGGAGCTACCAGTAATAGATGCTATGCTGGGTTCTGTGCCCTAGGAACACAAGAATTGGCAAGACAGGGGAGGTCTTTGAGCACTCTGCACCTAATGGTGGAGACAACTTCACAAGCCACCATATTTAAGGATGATGAGTGCTATAGAAACCTTCTGTAAGGGCATCAGACCAGGGTCATGTGAGGACGCTCCAGACAAAGAAGGGATCATTAGATTTGGATATGAAGAACAAGTTGGGGTCAGCTAAGTAAAACATGTACACAGGGCATCATATAAGTCTTGAGTGTCAGAGGCCCTGCAAGAAATCCCATATAAATATCAGAGTTCTTCATTGCAACACTACACATTGACTCAGGTTAACTTCAGGGGAAAGGAATTTATTGGAAGAGTATTAAATAATCAGAAGACAGGAAGACTGAGGAATCAGGCAGGAAGAAAGGAAGCTGGAAAGCCAAGAACTCAGTCAAAACCATAAGAAAGTTTGATTGGGATATTGGCACTTGCGCTGCCATCATTGGACACATGACTTGTGTCATTTAGTTCTAGGGGCCAATGAGTAGAGAGTGAGCATATCCATGTCCCTTTAGGTGTGGGTTAATATCAGGTGATTTCCCCAAGTCAAAATAGAGTACCCCAATTCTGGGCAACCAATAATGACAAAAGTTCACTAAATCCTATACATCTGGAACATAGCACATACAAGGAAAAATGGAGAATTCCCATTGCTCCTGTTGGGATTTTTAGCAGTTGCTGTTAAGTCAAAATCTTTGAGGAGCAAGTAGAAGAGTTTGCAGTTTATCCTTAGGTCAATGGGAATCTGTTAGTGGGCTTTCAGTGGGCATGAGGAGTTGATAGTTACAGAAACTCTGGGAGAGATCTTCCTGATGGAAGTGTGGGGGATAGATTGAAGGAGAGAATGGCTACAGGATGGAGAACACTTTTTAGGGAATTGCAATAATCTAAATAGGAATAGAAATGACTTGGGTTAGAGAAATGGGCTTGGAGCTAGAGAGAGGCCAAGGGATGAAAAAGTATTTGGAAATAAAATCAATATGAAGGAGAGGAAAAGTTTAAGAATGACATCCAGGCCATTTCTTTGGACTACAAGGTGCAAGGCTATAATCATGGATCTAGGGACTCCTGAAAAGGAACATCTTGAGGAATAAAGAGGATGGGTGGATTTGGGAACCTAGGAGACATCTAGGTCCACTCAATGAGGCCTGATCTGGATTAGGCAAATAGGGATCAGTAGCCAGGGAGTCCATGAGGTCAAGCTCCTAAAGGAAATCCATATTTAAGGTTCAGCAGAGAAAGAGAGGCTAAGGAAGTTCTTATCTAGGATAGAATATGAGAATGGATGGAATGGTACTGAAACTATGGGAAAAAATGTTCCCAGGTCCAGGGTCCCATAAATATGAGATGACATGAGTGAAACTTGTTCTTTGGATTTAGGGGTTGTGAGTACATGATGTAAGCAGCTTTGGAAAAGATAAATGGGTAAGGGAAAGCAAAGAAGGGAAAGGAATAAATATGAAAAGAGGAAAAAGTAAAGTCTTTGTAAATAGGGAGGGGTGGAGGGGTTGAAAGGAGGGCAGGGAAATGGGGAAAAATAAGAACCAAGATACATTATGTAAAGGTACAAACTCCCAATAATGAATGTCAGCATATTGTATACCTAAAATGTTCCAATAAAATTAATGAAAAAAATAGGAAAATAGTACAGATTCGAACCCTATGGATTTAGAATTTAGGCATGAGAATTTAGGGAAGAGAAACAAATATTCACAGCTCTCCCACCCAAGAAATGTGAAAGCAAGGGTGAATTTAGATGGAGGACAAGAGGTGGAGCTAGTATTGGTCAACTTCCCCATTGCTGTACAAAATTCCTGACATCCACCACTTAAAGGAGGAGAAATTTAACTTGGCTCATGGGTTTAAAAGGTGAAGTCCATGGTCTTCTAGCTCTAAGGCAGGAACATCATGGTAGAAGGGCATAGTGGAACAAAGCTGATTAGTTTGGCAGCCAGGAAGTAGGGCAGGGGAACAATGTCAGGGGAAAGGGGCAGGCACCAGATATGGTACTCAAGACCATATTTCCTTGTCAAACTCAGACATACCCAGAGTGTGCTTTACTAATCCCCCCAGCGGCTCCTTAGCCAATCAAGTTGAAATTAATCTTAACCATCACAATGCTGGATGTGATGGCTATGGTTTTAATGTGGCTTTTCTCTCCAAGGCACATACTGAGTGCCATTGTGACAGTGCTTGGAGGCATTTGGGTCATGGGGGTTGAACCTTCAAGAATAGACTGATGCCATCTTACAGGAATGAGTGAGCTCTTGCTCTGACAGAATAGTAATATTTTCCTTGGGGGTGAATTCTTACAAAACAAATTTACCCCTTGTGTTCTATCTCTTCCACATATACCTTCTTGCTCTTCAACTTTCTGCTATAAGTTGAAGCATCAGGAAATTCTGACCAGTTGCAGCCACCTGGCCTTAGACTTTCCGACTTCCAGAACTGTGAGCAAAAATAAATCACTTTCCTTTATTTATTACCCAGCCTCAAGTGTTCATTTATAACAACAGATGATGGACTAACACAGCGAGATTGATAAAGAAGCTCTTCTTCGATATGAGAGACCTGGGCCCATCTAAATGTTGCCAGGAAGGAAGCAGCAATAAGATAACCTACATTTACTTCATACTATGATATGCTAGCAACATTGCCAAGTGTTTTCTGACTATTAACTCTTTATGTTTAAAACAAGTCTATTAGGTGGAGGCTACTATTGTCTTCAATTAGCAGATGAGGACACCAGGCACAGGGAGGCCACCCCACAGGTTATAAGGCCAGGCGGTCTGCCCTGAGATACTGTGTTTAAACACCGCGCTGGAAACCCCAACATGGCAGTCAGTAAGCAGTCTAAGATGAGCAAAGAATGGGGTCCCCAGTGTCCCAGAGGTGGTAAAAGGGAAAAAAGCAAGCATCCAGCTGGGACATGCACTTTGAACAGGAGGAGTTGCCACTCTCTTCCTTTAACACAGGAAGGGGATGGGTTTTGATGCAAGGAGAGCAGTAGGTATGGTTAAAATGAATACAACTGGTGGCTTTTGTTTTTGGCCTTAGAGTAAGAAGCACAGCCATCTGCAGAAGAGGAGGGGCAAGGTGACAAGGTGACTGAGGGGCTGGAGGAGGATGGAGTCTAGGAGTGCATGTCCACCAGGAAAGATTTTGAGCAATTTAGAGGCTCCAGTCTGGCTGGCTGAATATGCGTTGAGGGTGACATTTCAGATTTCCCCTCCCATTGCCCATCACTTCTGTCAACAGATCGCTGCATCCTTGATCCTTTAGCAGGGCTTGCTGAGGCTCCAGGGAGCAGCTTTGGTTCAGAGGAGCCATCCTGGGAGACAGCTCAGAGTGACCAGTATTTCAAAGATCCATGGACAGAAGACTGTGGGAAAGAGAAAGGACAATTTTACCACGGGAAGGACAGGCTTGGAATTGCTTCTAATGGATAAACTAATCTTCCTATAAATTAGGTCACGTCCAACACTTGACAGAAATGAACTTCACTTTGTTTTGTTTTTCCATATCTATTTTATGATATTCTTGGGCAGTGGATCCACCCAGCTTACCTGTTGTGGGCACATCTGTGCTCTTTTTATTCTGCTACTTTCTGGGAATTTCCCAAGGACCTGTCCTGTCAGCTCATACCACCACAGGATCTGGGGACCAAGCTTCAGCTACCAACAAAAACCTTTTAAGGATCCTGTCCTGGGTGGTCCACCCCAGAGAAAACCTACACCTAACTTGTGCTGCCCTAATTTATTCCACACATCCTTCAGCTCAATGTGCTATTTTTGAAATACCAGGGAAGGAGACCATGGGCGTTAGGAATCTGCGCAGAGCTGGGCAAACCCAGCTGTATTTTGGATTTTTTGCCTGCTTAAAAAATATTTTTCATTGTTTTGAGTTTGATGAGAATGTGTTTTCCCATTAATTTTTAAACCAAAATTGGATCCATATGTTTTCTGATTCATGTCTGCTTAACTCATCTTGCTGCTTTAAGAGAGCATTTGATGTCCAAGAAGCCTCTCTATACAGCCCCCCTTTCCCCAAGTTACAGAGAAGAGGGGAAGAGGCAAGGAGATGCTGCAGTCAGTTGTGTCTGGGGGTCCATTTGGAAAGGTAACCAGGAGTTTAATGAGTGGTCTTTGGTTTCCCCAGGAAATACCTGTGTTTCCAAGGCAAAAGTATTTGGGCATCTTTTGGGGGGGTTCTGGGAAGGTGTTATTTATATGTCCTCCCCTTCTGAGCCCCCTTCAGGTCAGAGGTCAAATCTAGGGACTGGCAGGTAGCCTATGTGTTTTCTGAGTGAGCTGGAGTAGAGGGAATGAGAAGTCTGTTTCTCTGCAAGGCTCAGCTCTGTGCAGCAGCCATGGCACTGTGGACCTATCTCAGTGTGACAAATGGCTATGATTCCCATGACTATGGGAGAGGCCAGCCTGCATTTTCCCCACATCTCTGTCATATCTGTGTGGAGCTATTATTCTGGGTCCTGAAAAAGAAGCACGCACTACTCAAGACCAGAAAGAGGGAGCTTTGCTCTGTATGAACCTCTGCAGTCCCACATTGGCTGGCAACTCACGAGACAGTGTGGAACCTTCATGCCCAGGCTGGCCAGAAATCTGCCCAATGATTCTAAGACATGTGAGCCTTAAATATCGTTTGCTTCATTATATTCTCATGCACCTCACTCACAGGGAAACAAATGAACTCCTTAAACATTTCCAAACTACAGAGTGATCTTAGAAATGATTCTGAGTCTCCTACAGCTGTTTTGGTCTGTGTGTGTGTGTGTGTGTGTGTGTGTGCATATGCACGCACGTGTGTGTGTGTGTGTGTTGAGCTTTGATCTTCTGAGAATCTCAACTTCTTGATTTGTAGAATTTGGATGGTAATATTTAGCTCAGTATTGTTGGGGGGGATTGATTTTTGCCGAACAATTTTCTTAAGCTGTAAAATGCTGGGGGCTGTTTTATAATAATCACTTCAGGCTCCGGCACCTCCTCGGGAGGATTCACCACTGGAGAAATGGACTTGTTCCCCCATCATCCACACACACACACACACACACACACACACACACACACACACACACACACACACATAGGCACGCATGCTCAAAAGCAAGGAGAAGCCAGGAGGAGAATATGAGCTTTTCCAGGATCCCGAAGTGACAGCAAGGTTTCCAAGTGGGATGAGTTAGTGCCAGGATTTCCCTCAGCACCCTCTTTCCCCTCTCCATGGGCGTCAGTCTCTCCAGTTGGTTGTTTGAATTTGGTATCTGTCCAGGCAGAGATGTCTAATTCTGAAGACTGTCTGCAAGCTCCCCATTGGTGTGATATGTACATCCCTTGATGATCCCTCCTTTGCAGCCTCTGAGATGGAAGCATTTGGTTCCAAAGGACAAAAAGCCTTGAGGTTTCACATAACCTGTGCAGGTGTCCAAATGTCAGCAGCCACGCAGCCAGAATGGGAATTCAAGGTGTAGAAAAAGTCCCTGAGAAGAAGTGATCCAGCCTCACATATGGTTGGTCTCTCTTTCCCTCTCTCTCTGCTTTTGCCAGGAAGAAGTGTAGGACCAATTTATGCACAAATTGGTCACATTTTCACACATAGCTCCAATTATCTAAAAGGGGTTTAACATTATATTTATATTGATAAGCTTAACAATGTTGAACTGCGACTCTCAGCTGATCTGTTACAATTCACATCCAAAGAGACCAGAAGGAATAATTGGAAGCTCTCCAGCATCAAGAAAGAGAGGCAGCCTTGAAAAAGATGAAAACTGCTGCACAAGGTCTTGGTTTTGCTGAAATTACCACATAAATTCCAAATGAAGGATGGCCAAGAATATTCCAACAATTACCAACTGTCTCCTAAAGACAGAGCAAAGCTACCAGGTTAGAGAGAGTGAAGATGTGGACCCTCATCAATGTCTCTAAAGAAAAAAAATCAGTGTATTGCAACAGTGAAAGACTTAGCACCCAGGGAGACATTTGATTAAAAAAAGAATTGGGTTTTCTGCAATGCCATGGCAAAATGATAGGGTTCTAGGTTGGGAATTTAGTAATGCACAGTTCTTAAAATTCTGATACAACTGTCATTTCAAGAACATTAAATACTGTAATAGGATTAATTGCATCCAGCAATTATCCTTGGTCATCTGAAGTGCCTCATGTCCTCTCACAATCAGCCACATGCGTTAGCTGAGTCCTGGTTTCAAGAACAGGATGGAGACAGAGTGTAATGCAGTTGCAAGACTCTGATATATGCCTCTGAGTAGGGAAGAAACTCAAAGAGCTGGTAGGTTCTGGTTCAGATGAACATGCCATGCGCACTAGCATGATTATAAAGCTAATTCAGTTCATTACACAGCATGCACTAAGTCTCCCTCCCATTCAGGCTCATTGCATTGTTTGCTCCCTCAGAGCATGACTTACAGACAGGACATGTGGGGGCCGGGCCAGTGCGGGCCAGCAGCAGCACTTTAGCATCCCAGGAAGATGAGTCGAGGATCTGTTGTGAACAGAAACTTCCTCCCAGCCACCACAGCCATTAGCATATCCACCATGCCCAGGAAGCTGAACTACCATTCTGTAGGCCCCCGTGACACTGAGTGAGGGCTTCCGAGGAAGCCAGGCCACAGCTTCATAAGAAAAAAGCCCAAGTAGCTCATGTAGCCCTTTTGAAAAACAAATACACATTTGTTATCTACATTTATTATATAGAAATACTACATTCAGCCATAAAAGTGAATAAAATCTTGTCCTTTGCAACAACATGTATGAAACTGGGCATCATTATGTTAAGTGAAATAACCCAGGCTCAGAATGACAGGGCCCACATGATCCCACTCTCATGTGTTGATCTCAGTAATTGAGAGTAGGGGGTGGTGACAAAGGCTGGAAGAGTCGGGAGGGAGGGATAGCCAAAGGCTGGTGAATAGACCCTAGGTTACAGTTAGATAAGAGTAAGAAAGATGTACAGGCTGTAATCCCAGAACTCTGGCAGCTGAGGCAGGAGCATTGTGAGACCCTATCTTACAATAACAGTTTTTTAAAAGGGTTAAGGATGTAGTTCAATGCAAAAGCCCTAGTTTCAATCCCCAGTCCTGGGGATTGAAAAGAGAGATAGAGAGAGAGAGAGACAGAGAGAGAGAAGAAAGAAGAAATTGGTGTGCTATTCCACAGTAAGGCAAAAGTAGGTACTGTAAATCTCAAAACACCAGAAGACAAGAATTTGAATGCTTTCACCAAGAACAAATAACAGATTTGTAAGGAGACAGATATATTTAACCTGAGTTAGACAATACCCAAGGCATACATGTAGCAAAACATCATATGATATCATGTTAATATGTATAATTTTAACAATTTACAAGTTAGTCAAAAAATTCTTTTAAAAATTTAGTTAAAGGGGGAACTTTGGGTTGGGTTAATATTTAATCTTTCAACTTGAGTTTTCCTGATGGTCATAGTGCGACAGAGCTATTGAGGTTGGTACCAAGGTTTCTGTGTAGAAAGTTTCCTCTTTCTTTCTTTGGGCACTTGCCCTCCTGGTTCCCAGAGGCAATCACACAGCTGTAGATCTCCTAACATGGCAGCCAGCATGGGGGGCTCCAGGGACCCCAGACTCAGAGCTGTGTATAAATGAGAAGGGGGAAAGGTGGCAGACGAGCTCTTTCTCCCCAAACCAGCTCTCAGGAAGAGTTGGGGAAGGTTAAAGTAGTGATACCCCTCTGAGCCCCCAAATATGATCCCGCCTGCCATAGGTCAGTGACCACAGCCCCAAGAGAACATGCCAGATGTGGACAGGGCTTCGGACCATGGAGTTATCCCTGATGTCACTCTCTGATATGACTCTTCAAATGACCCAGCACAAATCTCTTCCAATAATTGTGTGATTTTCTGTTAAATGTCTGTGTCCTCTACAAACTTCCCCCTCTATGAAGACAGGGACTTTACTTGTACTGCTTGTGGCCAGATCACAAACCTGCCACAGTTCCTGAGGCATGAGGGGCAAGGGCTGAACATTTACATGCCAGGCAAACCCCTCAGTATTCCTTAAAAAGCCTGTAATTTGGGGACTAAATGACATAACCAGAGGGCAGAGAGAGCCCTGAGCAGACTGGATGTCCATTCATCCACTCCACCATCTCCTCTGTGCCTCCTGTGAACTGCTGTAAATGTCTATGTGCTGTGATAGAGACGCTCAGTGAACAGCCAGGTCTCTGCATTCACGGACAGCCTAAATATGGAGTAGACAAGCAAGCAAAATAGGAATGAATAAACAAATGCATGCATGCATGCATGAATGAATAAATGAATGAATAGGGCAATTTTGAGAGTAGTTAAATTCTACAAATGAGAGTAAAGTATAAAGTGACTCTGGCTAGGAGCCATAGTATGAAAGATACTTGTGTTGAGCATTGTATTAATAGAAAGGAAAATGGAAAAGGCAGATCAAAGACATGTGGGTCCTGAGACTTTTATAATTTGTGGAACCCTCTTTAACCAAAATATTCCTCTGCAGATGTGTATTTACTAAGAATGAAGAAAGAGATCACAGTAATATACTTGGTGCTTTGTGGGGAGCAGGGGTACCAGGGATTGAACTCAGAGTCTGCACACTGAACTCCATCCCTATCCCTTTTTTTATTATTTTGAGACAGGGTCTCAATAAATTGCTAAGTTGCCCAGGCTTTGCTCAAACTTATGATCTTTCTGCCTCAGCCTTCTGGGATTATAGGCATGTGCCACCATACCTGGCTACCTAGATTCAGGCCCTTCTGAGAGCTGTAATGTGTTCACCGGAATTCAAACCTAGAAAGGCTTTTTTATTCCAAGCTGGTGTCTATGCCCTACCTGAAGACCCTCCCTGCCCTGGCAGAGCTTCTGGAAGCCCTCAGTACTTTGTCCTCTGGAGCCCCATGTGACAGTCTGCAGGGAGAGCATCCTGGCATCTGCATGTTCAGAGCCCACTCCGGTGACCAGAGCACTTGAGGCAGGTGACAGGCAGGGAGGCAAGATGGTAAAGAGCTCAGGACCGCAACCTCGAGTCCTACAAGGGTGTGGGCTTGCTGTGTGTCTCCTCAGTGCATCCTTGCGGTTGTGCAGAAGCAGTGCCCAGTGGCTCACCTGGCGCAGGTAGTTCCACAAGCACCTGTCACCACCTGACTCACACAGCGCGCGGGAAATGAACCAAGCCGTTCAATCTGTGCTTCCTCGCTCAAAACACAGTGTCGCTCTCACACCGGCCCTTAATTCTATTCCTCCTCCTGTTTTCTTCTCCAAAGTATGTTTTGTGTGGTGTTATCCGTCACCCGGGTGCCGTTAGTGAGACGTGTCACTCCTCTGTGTGCGCGTTCTGATAAAATGGCCTTAATGCATATGCAAATCTGTCTTCTCAAGAAGGAAGTGTGTGGAAACACTCGCATTTGGCTGGGAGTCTTACACTGTGAAAATACTGAAGAAGCATATGCGTTAATTTTACCTTAAATTGCAGGCAGAAGCCACCCACCCTGTGCCTGTCACACGGGAAAGATGGTTCAGATCGGAGGTATCATATTTTCCATGAGATCAGCTCTAAGTTAGAAGGAGGAAAGTGAGTGGATGGATCTTTCCTAGCAGGCAGGGGCACAGGTGAGCAGACAGGTCTCAGCTTTCTCCCTCCCTCCTTCTCCCCCTTCCTTCCTTCTCTCTTTTGCTTTCTTTCTCTTTCTTCCTTCCATCACTCTTTCCTTCCCTTTTCCTTCTTTTTCTTTAATCTCTTCCTCCTCTTCTCCCTCCTTCTCCACTTCATTCTGCTTCCTTTTCTTCATTTTTTCTTCTTCTAAGTAACTCCTCTTAATCAACAATGATGTTGTAGAGAACTAGCCTTTTCTTTACTTTGCATTTTTTTTCCAGACAAAAGAAACTTTTGAACAGGACCAGGGAAATGCTTAAGACAATTCTGTTGTCACATACCAGGTTATCAGAAGAAAACCAAAGATGACATAATAGTGTGACCTACTAGTGATTTGAAAGGCCAGGTGTTACAATTGCAATTACAATTAGACGCACCAGTATGGCTTTGCGCCTCTGCCTCTGAAGGTGCTGCTGGAATCACATCTTGGGAGCTATGTTCACATGGGAAGCTCAAGGTGGACCTGGACAGGGTGAGATTTTACAGAAGACTCGGTCCATTTTCCTGGATGGCTTGTGTCTCATCTCCCACCACCCTATCAGGTGACACTTGACCAGGTATCCACCTGACCTGGGCAGAGGAAACAGGGATACTTTACAGAAGTATAGACAAAGTGAGGTGCTTGCTATGGAACTGGCTGTTGTGCATGTATCCCAAAAGCCTGAGGGCAGGTGGTTGGTGTGATGATCAGTCCTTGGCTACATGTTGGCTATATGCCTGACCTACGTCATGGGGTGGGGCTGGGAAGAGGCCTCTTCCAGGATCTGACTGACAGAGACAAGACTGCAATAATTAAAGGCCATGACCAAATGGTAAATAATGCCAAGGGTAGAGAGTGGTGTGCTGTGGGGTGGGGATGGAAGGAGCTCCTGATAAGGGTGGAAGTTGAGCCTTCTAGGGTCCATGTACAGTGGAGAAAGACGCTGCTCCTATTTTAGGAGACTAATCTACACAATCTGCCTTAGGAGCCTTCCTAAGACACATAACACAGGAACAAAGTCACCTAAAGTCCCTACAATACTTTTATGTTTTAATGAATTAATTGTCATTACAATTCTCTGACCTAGCCACTCTATATTGTTGATAGCAAAAGTAGGACTCAGTAAGTTGCCCAAGGTCACACAGCTCTTCCAGGGTGGCATTGGACCTGAAGCGCCTGCCTCAAGAGTCTGCTGGAACTACTCATTGCTCTGTAAAGGCGGGAGTGGAGAAGGTGGCATAGTCCAGGAGCTGTGAGAGTTTCCATGTGGTTGAATCATGAAGAGAAAGGCTAAGCTCATAGAGGTGAGGTCAGAGAGATTGAAAAAGGGCACCAGAAGTCTTGAACTTGAGCCTGCGACAAATGAGGAACCGATCAGGGCCTTCAACCAAGATGCTAGAGTCAGGGTAGAAGGATTGCTCTAAGGAGATGAAAGTCAGGTGACCCGTCAGACAGGCCTGGGTTAAGGTCTCACTGAATGCAGCAGCTGGGGAAGGGGGAACAGAATGGACATTCTGTCATAAATCAACTGGGGCCATAGTCATTTTGTCTTGTTTTGTTTTGCAATGCTGAGATAGAACCCAGGCGCTTGCGCGTGCTTTGCCACTGAGCCACACCACCAGTTCAGGGCCACGCTTTTAATCACTGCTGCTGCCATCAGTATCTCCTTCTCCCTGCAGTTTTCAAAACCTCTTTGGATGTGATTGGCTGCATTCGAAGCCAGAGAAGCTACTCACATAGTTCAGGGCCCTGCTGCCAACAGGTTCAGGTTCAACCAGAAAACTTCCAGAGGGTTCCCTAGAAGCCCTGGAGTGGAGCCACCTCCATGATGGAGAATCCGTTCAGGCTCCCTCCCCACTGCTCCTGACCCCGGAGGGCACTGCCTTAGCCTGCCACTGTCATTCTCTACGAGTGCTGTTTAAGGAAGTTTTCCAGGACCAAGCTTTCTGGAATTTCTGAATCACACACTACAAATACAGTTTAAATGTTCTGACATAGCTGATCTTCCTAATAACCATACAGCTAAATCTTATTCTTTCCCCCATTTTATGGAGAAAGAAACCATGGCTCAGAGAGGTTAGGTCACTCACCTGAAATCACACAGCTAGTGAGCACCTGAAATAGGAACCTGCTGTGCTATGTGCCCCCCACCGCACTGCTACCCCCAGGAATAAAGGAGTCTAAGCTGAGCTATACCCCTCAGACCACAGGCCATGAAGCAGCTGCCGAAGAAAACCCCAGCAGGCCAGGCTTTTAAGAAACTCCTTACAGAGCAATTATTCCTTCCAAATACTGGAAGATAAAGGGATCCATGTGGGCTAGGGCATCACACTGATCTGCTCATAATAGATATCATAGGTATTAAGTGCAGTTTATCCTGAGTGTAATTAGTGGATGCTTTTCAAATGTGATGATAATTGCAGCTCATTGTTTCTACAGTAATTTAGAGAAATAAGAAACTACTGCTGCTCATCTCCCAGAAGGGGAAGGGAAAGAGAGAGTTGCTGTTCAGGAATTCGCCGATGTCAGCAGCCAAATAATGCGACAGTCACCGCCACTGCTAGCTGAGGTCCCCTTCATCTGCACAAAGGACTCTTCGCACTAACATTCTTGGGATAAAGTAAGACATATTTTCATCTACTTCTCTGGAACACACGCCCAATGCACTGCAAAAACACTGAAAAATCTGCTATCTCTTTGACCCCAAGGTGTTTATTTTTTTTAAAATCTCCGCAGATTGCCACCTCTGCTCTCTCCACTATGATTTGGCAATGCTTTTCTCAGAGGTGTTGAACTGGTGATGTTCATGGGACAGTTTGGTAACTGGTGGCCTCATATTAGGCTGGGCTTCGAAGGAGGCAGACACATCCACACACCCCTCCTCTGATGAGGGGTAATTCCAGGCTCTCAATGAGCAGAGGTCTCTCCCATGGCAACACTGCTGCAGGGTGTCCAGTGCCACTCTGAGAACTGAAAATGTCTATGGCTGTTATAAGCATTTAGCTCATCTCACGTTACCCATATCCCCTAAGCTAAGCATTTTGCTTGTTCATGAGTGGATGGACAGTCTTAGGGCAAACATTTCACTCTTATTCCACACCTGGGGGTGCAGGTATAAGAAATTAGCTCCCATGACGATTTTTGTTTATTTTTAAACATCTTACTATTTACTTCTCATAGCTTTTTATCCCCAATCATCCTCATGAGTAATTACATTTCTTCAGGCAGAGCTGTCTTTTGACATCTATCAAAACAAAGAAGGAAGAGGAACAAGTCTGCTAATAGAAATCCTTTTGTCAGAGCTGATTTCCACAGGGACAGGAGAGCTTTTCCATGTGACTCTCACTGTCAGAGAACAAAATGGTCTGGAGGTGTCAAGAACTTTCCATAGATTGCCAAAGACCTATCTGAGTCAAAGGTGAGATATTTCCAATTGACAGCATTTGCTACTAGGTTATAACGGAAAGATCAGGGCTTATACAGACCAGGTTAAGTTAGGTGTAGAAACTTGAAAGTGTTTTATGGGAGAGAGGCCACGTGTGTTTCAGCTGGTCAAATCTGAAATGTCCCTTCCCCGGGATACCCTTGAGAAGCCACCCAAAGCGAGACCTCCCTGGCTTCATCTACCTCTTGCACACTGTGGTCTATGGTGACTACTGCTATGCACAGACCAGCTGACTGTCCGTTCCTATTCCTGTCCACGGGGCCCTGGAAACTGAGCTTCCATAAATCTGCACATATGCATCTACTGGTTCCCCACCCCCATCCTGGCAACCCTGGGCTCATTTCAAAAGACACTAAATTTGATAACTAACACTTATTACTCACTGCCCCCTCCACAATATTCTTGGCAGGGGTTAGACACTGACATTTGCAGCTGAAAATAATGCATTGTCAAATAGGAAAACTGCAGGCTATAATTTCTTAACACTTGTATCTGTTATTTTAAACATGAAACATCGCATCAGTTTGACATTAATTTATATAATGGGGACTGAAAAGGATAATGCAATCTTAGTGACCACCTCCATTTAATTAACTGACAGGGAGAGCCACTAACCAAAAATACGGAATTACCATACACAAAAACAAAGGCTGTTTGTATACTTTCCAACATGAATTATTAAAATGCACCATGTCATTAGGGAGAATAATCAGGATGCCAGTGTAAAACCAGCCACTGATAAATGCAGACACGAAACTTTTATGAAAGTTTGTAAATACAGTATTGTATGGAAATTCCAATGCATATTGGCTTTCCTGAGCACTGTAAAATGTTTTATTATGAAAAAAGTGGATAAGATACTTATCTTTTAAATTGGAGTTTAATATTTTATTAGTGCCAGGCACATAATTCTCATCAAATGGCAGGAAACTCTTTTTTGTATGGATATAAATGTCTAGAGTTTAATATTTCAAAGATAAGTACCTACCACTGCATCTATCACACAGCAGCTTAATGGAATTTACTTTTTCTTAAATATTTATACTGTATATGTGTTTGCTAGTCAAGTGATTACAGAGCTCTAAGGTGGAGGGCGAGGCTAGTCACTTGTTAAGAAGATGAGCCACACAAGCATTTGGCGTTTTCAGTCCATACATCATTAACCTGGACAAGGAGAGAATAATTAAGTAATTCAGACCCAAGGGCTTTGAGGAGGGACAATAAGAAAGGTCAGCTTCTCAAAAGCAAACAGCCAGAAAGTTTCTCTGATTTAACCTGAGTTCCCAGACAACTTTCCTGAAGAAATTACCTTTAGTAAATTAGAACAAAAAAAAAAAAAAAAAAAAAAAAAAAAAAAAAAAAATCACAAAAATTCCCACAAATCTTGTTTCTGGCACTTTAGAAAAATTTAGCTCAGTGGTTTCTCCACCTGCTACGCAAGCTCAAGGACCCAAGTTCGATCCCCGATACCAAAAAAAAAAAAAAAAAAAAAAAAAGGAGGAGGAGGCCGGGGTGCTTGGCTTTCAAAGGGAAATTTCATTGTGTTGAAAATCCTCCCTGCCCTTCCCAGCCAGTGTGGGCTTTTTCCCAAGGACTGAGCACAGAGCTGGTCTTCAGTTCTTCAGCCCTGTAAACTCTTTCATCGGGCCTGAGAAATGCTTTCTGATCCATGCTGATACAATTACCTAGCCTTTATTGGCAATTTAGACCTGCTTTTAGGGACATTTTAGAGCAAATGATGTTTTCTTGATTTTTTTTTTAAAAAAGCAGTGCTATTCTCTATACCTTTGGGATAAGGTAGAAACTGAGTTAGAGGCTCATTAATGGGCTGATTGCTACAATGTGGGGTTTTTTTTGTTGTTGTGTTGATGTTGCTGGAAACTGAGCTACCCAACCTGCAGGTATGGGCCACACTGGCCTACCAAAGGGATATTTACTTTGTATATTTGGGTGAAATATGAAGGGGGATTTACTACGACTATACTTAGAAAGGTCTTAAAATCTTCCCATTAGTCAAAGGATATTAAAATGGGCTCAATAAATTTTTTAATATGCACATATGCCAAGGAGAGGAGGGAACCTTCTTTGTTCTGCTGCAGGGTAATGTCCAGTTTATGAGCCTGGGTGCTTCCTGTCTCTACCAAGTTTAGGGTACCCTTTACCAAAGGAGCCCTCGTATTAACAGTAAATAAAACTGGCTGTCCTTAGGGAGTTTCTGGGGATTTAAACAGTGTGACACTGAAAACCAAACAGTGGAATTAGCCAGGGTACAGAAGCCCACAATCTTTCCTGTTCCCCATCAGCGAACTCCCTGACCAGAGACAGCCAGGTAGGACTGCAAGCATGATTTAACTCGGTGCTGTTCAGGCAGGCCACAGCTGCACAGGTGACTGTCCCTTGCTCTGCTTTCTACAGCAAGGAAAGAGAATAGAAGAAGGCTGTGTGCGGCTTCTACTGGGCAAGCCCTGGGCCAGACTGTCCCCCTCTGAGACCTGAGATCAGGCCTGCAGGGGACAGGAGGAAACTTGGGAGGAGGTCTCCCTTTCTCCTCCTCCTGCTTCCTCTCCTCTCACTTGGTGGAGAACACCAGCAAAGTGCCCCTACCAGCGAGACTTTCCTGTGACAAGTAAAAGCTGATAATTTAAAATGCTCTTAATCGGGCCTGTGTGAATGAGAATGAACTTAACTGTGGTAAATAAAACCTGTTAATTAAAAATGTATTCTTTTGAGAAAACAATGTTCTCCCGATCCCTGCCGGTCCAGGCCAGTGTTAAATGTGTTTGGCACACTGAGATGGATTTCCATAGGTGCAGAGCAGGTGAGGGCCACTCAGCCCTCCCTGGGAGCTTCTCCTGAACAGGCTGGGGAAAGCCACTCCCTGCTGCGGCTGTGATCAGGCCCCTCCCTGCCTCTTAACTCCCAGCTCCTTCCTGCCCCTCTGCGCCCACCACACGGGCCACATCCTGTCCACCTCCGGGCCTTTGCCCCTCCATCTCCTCTGCCTGACCTGCCCTCCACGTCTGCCAGTGTGAGGCTCCTTGGAGACGCCGCCCCCTGACTATGGCGTTCACCACTGACACTCCACCTCCTCTCACCTTGTTTGTTTCATTCATGGCTGTTCTCACTATTTCCAACCATTTTCATTCAGTTGCTGGTGGGTCCCTCACTCCCACAGGGCTGTGCTCTCCGAGAGGGCAAGGACGGACGTTGCCTGCTCTGTTGTGTCCCCATCACTTAGCCTGAGGGAAATTCGCAGAAGTTTCTCAATTCATCCTCATTGAGAGATGGGAAGACTACAAAGGGAAGCATAGCAAAAGAGATGGTCCCTCCCGGGGTGGGGGGGGAGGGGCAGCCTTGTGTCAGCGAGGACTGGGCAGGCCTATTGGTGGAGGTCTCTGTAGCGCAAAGCAACATGTACTGTGTAAATTGGCCAGCAGGGGGCACTCAGGAGGCAGGCGGGAGAAAGAAACGCCCATAAAGAGGGAGAGGGTGGAGCTGGCCTTGTCCTAATGGAGCACATCCTAGTCCTGCCTCCTAGCTCACCAGTGCCTGGGTACCTCAGTGCCTGCTGGGTTTCAGGTTCAAGGCCACACACCAATGAAGGCTATAGGCTAACAAGTAAGCTTTCTTTCAGCAGTGAGATAGGACCCCCTGAAGAAGTCCTGACCTACCAGGGCCAGAATACAACCACAGCCTCTTGGCCATGTCAGGCTGTACCTGCCTGGGTTGCACCTGCCTGGGGCTGTCCAAAGAGTGTGAGGCCCAGTGAAATTTCCCTGTTGCACTCTCTGAAGGTCTTTGGCCCACAGTGCACTTTTTTAAAGTAGTCCATGGAGAAAAGTGCCTCTAAGTCACAAAATCCTTTGGGGAATTGGGATCCTGTGACCCAGCCCTGTAGCCTTTGGTCCATGTGCACCCAGCCCAGGCCTGTGTGCACAGTCAGTCAATACCCAGAGGGAGACTCCAGGCATGTTCGCCTCCCTTCCCTCGGCACAGGGTTGTGGCTCTGTGGGCCTCCTATACCAAAAGGGAATCGGTGGGAGATCCCTCCAGCGGCTTTGCAGGCAGATGAAAAGGGAGTGTGTTAAAAGAGGTTTCTTTCCCAAGTGGCTACAATGATGAAGGAATGCGCTGCCCACTCTGCGCAGGACACGGGGGAATCCAGCCTGTGGGAGCAGGGAGATGGAGGCTGGCCAGGAGGGAAAACACCACTACTTTGCAAAGAAGCTTTTACACATCCACCTCCATGAGGCACACCCTTCTGTGTTCCCTTTCCTCAGATCCACACCACAATTTGAGAACAAAAAAACCCAATTTGTATATATGTGGGGTATAGAGTATTGGGAACACGATCTCCTTTTCTATGTCTAAATCTCATAGTCCACGTATGGTTTCCCCTGCTTGATAATTCTCTGTCATCAATGTGGCTCCCTGCATTTCTGCAAAAAACATAAATAAAATTTTTCAGAAGTCTAACAATGGTGCATTGAGACCTCTGTTATTGGGCAAAGTCTGCAAAGTTCGAACTGGTTAAGGGACAAATACAAGGAAGTGATTATTGCTGGGCCATGCTGCATCCTGCTTAGCATCGGGGAATCATTTGGGGAGAGAGATTCAATTTCATAAAAATGATTTTCAGGAACTGTTTTGTGTGTAGTAGAATGCTGGGGATTTTTTTCCCTTTCACCCAAAATGAATAAAAACTTTATGTTTAGTGCGGTACTTAGGTATTGGTTTTGTTAATTTCTTAAAACAAATTGGCTCCCCAGTAAATCCCAAACTTGGACAGGCACATTAAGCTAGCAGTAGGGAGGCAATCTGAGCATGATTATCCTGTAAGAGAATTCCCAGAATTTCATCCAAACTGTGATTTGTTCTGTTATAAAAGGCCTATAAAAGCCAGTATAGAAATTCCTGCAGGAAACTCTAGTGTTTAAATATCTGCAATTACTCTCTCATCATTAAAGAAAGATATGAAGGACAGGACATTAGCGCACAAGAGCCAGAGCGAGGTGTGGCATGAGCGATAAATCATGCAGGCCTGTGACACAAGCGGACCTTGAGGCACGTTCACAAATCAACTCATGGCTCAGATTCTCTTAACTGGCTGGGTGGGGTAAGGTCTGGGGAGGGGGACATCAGGAATCAGCAGTGGAAACTCTGGCAAAGGCTGGCTCTGGTGCCCTCCCCCCGCCCATGATGGGGCTCCACATCTGCAGTGGGCATCCAGGTCTCCAAAGAAGTGCTATTGATGGCACCCATGAACACAAGCGTTCTCATTCAGCCAGTTCATCCTTCACAGACACCATGCATCCTGTACTTTGTTCCCAAGGCTCCAAGCCCTGGGTGCTGTGTTGGCCTTATTGCCCTAGCCCTATCCTTCCTGAGTGACCTGGGACAGTGTCTTTTATAGAAAGCTCTGTCTTTAAGTGGTGGGTCCTGTGATGACATCTAAGGATACTCCTTCGAGCTGGCCCAGCTGCCCTGTGTTACAGGTGAGGGTGCTGAGGCCCCGTTGGGTAGACAGACCAGGCCTGTTTATCAAGTGAACTATCCATGGCCCTGGCAGGAAAGCCCATCCTCAGGATTCCTTGATATTGTGGCACTTGGAGGACCATCCACCTTCCTGAGGAGTCCCTTGTGAGGAGGAGTCCCCTAGCTCATAGCAAAAGTCACACACCTTGGACCCTGAGATGACACCTCTTCCCACTGCCTCTAGCTGTAGATATCTGGTTTGTAGATATGCTTCTTTATCCTTCCAATATCTTTATTACTAGTTTCCTGAAGTAAGCCAGAGTATGGGTTGGGGATGGGGTTCTCAGAGCTCCTTAATCCAGGAGTTGTATGTTGTAGTCCCCAACTCTTCCCAGCCACACCACAGACACTTCAAGAATATATTTTGAATGGACAAATTAATGGGTTTCAGGGGCATGCTGGTGAGCATGCACTTCTCCCTGAAGACCATGTATTGAATGTCTTAATTCACCCACTTCTTGCCTCCTTGGTGGCTTTCCAGAAAGTAGAATAGGGCTACACTTAAGGGATGCTTGCAGTCCACTTGCCTGGGACGAATGAAGGGTCCCAGCCACCAGCCTGATCTCAGAAGGATTAGGATGACATCAGCCCTCGGCATGTGAGCCCAATTGGCAGCCACCAGTGCTCAGGATGTCCTTGGACTCTATGAGTTCTGCTAGTGCCCGCCCCCATACTCAGCCTCCTGGAACTTGAAGCAATATTTTGAAGGGTCAAAGGGAAGAATAAGAAAGATAGTGGAAACACGCATAGCATAGGATAGTATGAGCCCCCAGAATGCCTTTGTAGGTCAGAGATGAAAAATGGCAGAGCCCTGAAGGTGTGCAATCCATTTATTGATTTCAAGCCCTCCCTCCTCTTGTTCTGTGGGCCTCCAGGGAGAGAGAGTCACAGATTCTTAGGGCTGAAATTGTGCAGGAAGGACACGGGTTTCCTATTGGCCAGACATCTGAGGCGGCTTGGCCAAAATGTGGAGCCCATTACAGGGAAATCTGGTTCATGTTTCCGATGGAGACAAGTAGCCTCTCTCAGGCTGACAGCCTGGGTCTCTGGGTCACTGGTACACCCCAGAACAGTTAGGTGCCCCTTCTCTGCCTGACTTCCTGGTGTGCCAGAGCCAGGGTTGTGGAATAACAAAAACAAGGAGAACGGAGAATAGATAAATGTAACAAGGACTGAGGATTTGCTGTGTGCTAGAAATTTTCTTTCTTTCTTTTTTCTTTCTTTTTTTCAGTACCTGAGATGGAACTCAGGGCCTTCACATTGAGCTATGTTCCCAGCTCTTTTTCCTTTTTTTATTTGCAGACAGGATCTTGCTAAGTAAGTCACCACGTTGCCAAGGCTGGCCTCAAACTTGTGATCCCCCTGCCTCAGCCTCCCAGAGTGCTAGGATTACAGGCCTGCACCACCACATCTGGCTTGCTGGGAATACTTTCTGACACATGTTTACCAACTTAGTTGATCACTAAGAGAGGCAGAATAGAATCTGTGCTTGTGTTTCTAGCTCTGTGGCCAGTAACAGGTCACTCAAGTCCTCTAAGCCTCAATGTTTTTTTTTAATCTGTAAAATGGGGATGATTTCACATCGCCCCCTCCTTTTGGCCAAAGGAAACAAATAAAAGCTCTTCCCAAGTGCATAACTTCTCAAACCATTCATTCTTCCCAGAAACAGTTCCACTGAGGCTTACAAAAATTAGCCCCAGGAACAAAGAGGAGGAAAAAATAAAAATTTAATATTCTAAATCAAAGGGTGAAAGACTTATTTTGTAAAGGGACAGACGGTCCAAATTTCAGGCTTCATAGGTCCCAAGGTCTCTGATGTGACTACTCAACTCCACATACTGCAAGCTATGGTATGTAAATGAATGTGTGTGGTTCTGTTCCAGGAATACTTTATCACAGAGACAGGCCCTGCTGGTGGGGCACTGGATACAGACCCCAGGGCAGAGTTCGCTTACCCCCTCCTTGACCCACCAATGCATATTTCCCATTCCTGTCAAGGCATAAAAATAAGGAGTTATTTGAAAGTGGTTCTAACATGTAGAAGTCAGATATTGTCATCTGTCCTCCACCACGGGCTTTTCATTTCAGGGATGTCTAAACAAAATAAGGTGACGCTAACCAAGTGGTTTGAACTACGAATAACAGAAGATCTCTAATTCACGTAAGTGGATGAGCCTGGGGTTTGAATCTTAAACATAGGGAGTTCATGAATGCGAGTCTCTGGCATGGTTTACTGAATTATAATTGACAAAAGAAACAGTAAAAATAGATTAATGCTAACATGAGTGATCAATTTCCCCCTGAAGAACCATGCAGGATTACTCTGCAGTTACTTCATTTCTAAGGCTTCTTTCTGACAGGCTCAAACCCTCTGTAGTAGGCACTGGAATTCCTTGTACTGCATCGGGGTGACGGTACCATGCTTCAAAGTTATTCAGAACCTGATTGGCCGTGTTCCTGCAATACATTTTCCTAACCTCAAGATAAAGATCCATGCATCTCTTTACCCTTTAAACAAAAAAGCTATTGTAATAGCATGTAGCGTGAGGCATGGTCTGAATACCAAAACCTGTACATGCGCTGCTAAACTGTTTAAGTATGGAAGAAGTAGTGTCTAATAGCATCAGGAAATTGAAATTTAAAAATTTTTCTCACTCACTTATTTGATGAGAACTGGGTATGCTGACAGGTGAAGCAGAAAGCCATTTTTCAAGTTAAATGCCAAGTGGTTATATAGCATAATATTCAGTCAAAATTAACCACCTCACTGCTGTACTGACACCCCGCGTATTTAATGCCAACTGTTCCTGCAAAGAAAACGGCAGACCTTTGGGAATGCCTGCAGAAGGGGAAAGAAACTGTTACTAATACTTCAATTATTTAGTAGGCGCCCCAACTCTCTGAGTGGGAAAAATGGACTGGCAGTCACTCTGACTCTTGCAACCACTGCAGAGGTGCTGCAATTGCTGTGAGCCACCTGGGGCCCCTCTGGGTCTTCTAAGCCAAACCTCAGGTGTTTCAAGATTTACATGGGCTTCACGCAGTCTCCCCACAGGCCAGGTGGACGGACACCTGCTTGCAAGCTCAGGGGCCTGGGAGGGAAAGGGTCCATTGTCCTAAGCAGGTTCTCTTTAGATTGTAGAGCAAAACCACCAGAGAGGGAATGGCAGATATGCCCCAGGGCAGCATGTGGAGGATCCCTGAGCAGGCAGAAAGGAATTGTCAATTGGTAGGATTTGGGTTCTGAGTGGTGCCTTGGGAATCCCCATCTGGGAGACACACAGAAGGGCAAGCACAGCACTAGTTGGAAATTCTACCAAGTCTCTTCCAGGACTGATTGTATTAGTGAGCATGCTCCAGTGCTCTGGCTAATGGCTCAGGGAGTGTATCCTTTAGATTCCAGCCACAAACAATAGCAGACTGTGGAGTCTTCTCTAGTTTTAAATCCTCCTCCGTGATTGCATGGCCAGAGGAGCATCTGTTCCCTCCTGTAAAGGTAGCAACCTTCGTCTCTAAAGTGCAATGTCCCGTGGTGGCTCCTGGGTGCCCTGGGACCTGCCAGGAACCGAGGGACAGTCAGGTGAGGTCCAGGATCATTCAGTGTTTATTGAACTCTTCCTCTCAGAAGGATGGTCTTGAAATATTTCATGTGTTCAGCTTTCCATTTCCCTATGGGTGTTTCATTGGCTTTTCCGAACCACTCTGAAAGACAAGCAGGCTGAGGTTATTGGGTCCGCAGGTAGAAGCAGGTCCATGAAGAAGAGGATATATGTCGCCCCAAGCCATGGCATCTATCTGCAGAGGATCTCAGTTCGGGATCCTGCTCTCTGGGCTCCTAGACTCAAGTGGCTTCTGTAAAATAATCAACATTAAAAATAACCTTGAAAAACAGAAGTAAACTATTAAAGTCTTTTTCTGTTAATGTTTATTTTTGAGAACTTAAATAATACAAAAAAAGTTAAAATAAACTTAAAAGGTATAGTTTGAGTCCCACCTTCTACCAACTAGTGATAACCCATAGATCCATTTTCTCCATCTTTTTCGTGTGTGTGTGTGTGTGTGTGTGTGTGTGTGTGTGTGTGTGTAAGAAAGGAAGGGAGAGAGACAGAAACAAAGACGGAGAGAAACATAGAGAGTATGGGGAATTCTTACTTTTCTGAATTTTAAATTAATAAATGTCAATAAAATCCCTTGAAGATGGCTTTAAATCCATCATACATTACAGGCCAATCTGTTAGTATTGGTCCTGGCTGTCTAGGTTGTTTTCTATTTTATTGCTATCACTCCTGTTATCCCTGTAGCTTTGGACCTCTCTGTGCATAATTTCACATCAGCAATGCTGACCCCAAGTCTCGGGGGCAGATTTCTACATGTGAAATTACCGGGTCAAAAAGAAGATCTTGTGCCCATTTCAGGACCTTGGAGTCTCTGGGCTAAATCTAGTCTGTTCCTTCGTGCATCTCAACCCAGTCTCACTGGCCTCATTCACGAGGACAGCGCCCACTTAGGACCCTTTGGAGCTGGCTCAGTAGTTCCCCATATTAGCACTACTGATCTGTGGAGCCAGATACCTCCCTGTTGTGGTTTCCTGGCCATTGCAAGGTGTTCAGCAGCACTTCAGGCCTCTGCCCGCTAATGCCAGTATCACTCTCTCACTCATGACAACCAAAACTGGTTCCAGAGATTACCAGATGTCCCTAGGGGATAGTTTCCCTTAGGGAAGAGCCACTGACCTAGGTCATGGTTTGGGTAACCCAACTAGAAGGATGAGTTAGTTCCAGTGATGGAAGAAAAGTTTCAAGAAAAAGCCAGTGGATTCTTGCCAAATTCAGGCTCATATAATGTAGGTAGGGATATCCGTATACCAGAGAACCAGTAAAAATGTAGCTCCTCCCCTGTTTCTACAGCACTGAATTTGTACCTCTATGTTGCCTAATCTTTATTTATGTATGATCTCAGTATATGGTAAATATTTAAATGACACATTGCCATTAATCCTCTTCAAAGCACTCCCCCTTGCTTCAAATACACTTCTCCCATCATTCTTGCCAATTTCTGAAGCAGTTCTGGAAGTATTCTTTTGTGAGTGTCTTTATAAGTATGACAAAAAATACAGTGAATGCTGCTGCTGAGTGCCATCCAATGGAAAGGCAGGCTTGTACAGCATTATAGTGTGTCTTCATCCACCTTATTTACTGAATCTGGCATCATGTGACTTACAGCTCTTTCCCAAAGTCAAAATGACCAAGACCATTGGGGCAGCCATGACAGTGCAACTAAAGACATTTGTGGCATTGTTATTTTATTACTTATTTTTCTTCTTCCATTAGATCCTATGAATTTCTCAGGACAGAGTTTTATCCACTTCACTGCCTTTGACATTAAGTGTAGTACTAAAACAGAGTAAATTAAATTGAATGATGAATCTAAACTTAGACTAAGACTTTTCCTATTCTCATATGCAGACATATGCACAGAAAATATATATATGCACACACACACAACCACCAATAGTGGTCAGTTACCAACTACAAGTTCATGTCTCACTTCCAACTGGATGGCGATGTCTGAGAACAAAATCTCTCTGGGGTAATTACTAAAATTTTCCTAAATCTTCATGGAATAGCATTTAAGGCATCGTGAGTGATGTATTTTCCAGTGAAATAGAACCCTTACTTTTAAATAAGCGTACTTGGGGTTGTCAAAGGAGAGGAGAACTTTTTCTACTGTTTTAAGAGACAATTTACTGCATCATTTACACAGGTTCTTTCATGGAAACTCCTGTTATTTTTGGAAGAAGAAATGAATATTTCACACTAAATATAATAATAACAAACATTTAGTAAATAATTGTAACAGTTTATAAATATTTAAATAGTAAAGCTAAAAGGTCTGAGGCACTGGAGATCACAAGGAGGAAAGATCTGACTTGTGAGGCACTAAAAATAGTTCCTGACACATGTGCTTTTAGTCTTTTTTTGCAGGCAGGGAAATGCACATTGGGGTCTTTCTGCAAAGATAACAGGGAAGAATGACCATCCTAGGGTTATTAATGAGGAGGCTCTGGAGGGTGAGATTGATGAAAGGGCTCAACAAAAGCTAAAGAATTCCCCCCAACCTTCCATTTTTTGACCTTCTCTTTGGCCAAAGACACCTAAAAGATCCACATTGAATTCTGGCTATGGAGAGGCAATGTATACAGGGTATTCAGAGCCAATCAACTTTCAAAACCTGCCAGGAAAGTCAATAAGTTGTTTTGGAGAATCCAGTGTATCAGAGCTGGTGTTCAGTGCTCCAGGGAGATCACCCCATTGATATCTACAAGCTTTTAGGGTTATCCTTTTGATTGGAGAAAACAAAATTGAGACCTAGAGAGCCTGAGAAACACTACCTAATCCAACTGTTACTGAGTAGTGTGGTTGGGATCAGAGTCCAGGCAATACTTGGGGGTAAATGTGCTCTCTCATAAAAGATGGGTTCTCTTTGTTCTTTGGATGCTCACGGCTCAAGCTGCAGCAACCACCTAGAAAATATGAGGAGAGGCAATCTCGGAGAAGCAGATGCTGAGGACAGGAGAGAAGAGAGATGGGGATAACTTGGGCCCCTGGTGACTACAGGTCATCTACAGGGGACACCCACCTCCGGATGCATGGTGCTATGTTCTCCGGTTATTTAAAATAGCTGTAGTAAGGAAGCTCATGCACGAAGAACCAGATATGGTGCTTTATGTGTGAGTGGGGCTTCAGAAATGATGGTTGATCAGCAATTATTCCACATAGGGTCCAACTCCTGGCAATGAATGCTCTTGATGGCCTCAGCACCCACTTTTAATCTTTTTTCTTAAATAAAAATCCTCTCCTTTTCCCTTCTAGTATTTCCCCTCCCTCGTTCTGTATCAGGTATGTACCCAGAATTGTACATGTGCATCACCGTGCATGGTGGGAGGTGCTGATTGGTAAGGCAAGCAGCAAAGCTGTGCACCTGAGCTACAGTAATTGGTCCACAAATGCCTTTGGCTTTCATTTTGGCCCAGTGAGATATGGAAGAGGTGTTTTAGGGCTCCTATTAACAAGAAAAAAATATCCATGTCACTCTTCTAGGACAGAAGTTCTTCCGCACCCGCAGGTTTGAATGTGAAAAACACAGTACCCCAGAACTTTTTGGCTACTATCTTTCAATGGAAGGAGGTAGTCGTATTCTAAATTTGAAGCCATAAGAGACAGAATAGAGAGGAAGGAAAGAAAGTCCCACAGTGATCCTCAAGTCCCCCTTGATGTCTTAGACAGACGTCCCAGTTACAAGAGTCACCAAATCTCTGTTATTGTTCTTTCCTTGAGTTGGAGTTCCTATCACTCGGAAACAAAGCCTTTGGAGCTGATTCCCATCCATATGCGATCTGCCCAGTATTTTAACAGAGCCTGTAAGAGAGTGCTCTGGATCTGTGCTGGGAGACACACATCAGATGTTTCTAATCATTACCTAGTGAATGGAGCAGCTCTCTCCAACACACATGCATGAGGGCCTTTAGCAGTCCGGTGCACAGCTGGAGGAAAGGTGATTACATTAAAGTTTTGAGTTCCAAATTTAGCACATAGCAAAAAAAGGAAGGAAAAAAAACCCCAAAAGGCGTCTAAGGAAGTAAACTTGGCTTTTAATCGTTGTTTACATGTTTGCTGTAATAGTTGCTTACTCTCTGTTTTCCATTTCATAAGAATGAAAGAAAATAACCAACTACCTCCTGTGGTCTAGGGGTTCAGTCTCCCTCATCTAAGCCTCTCACTCCTCTTTTCATTTGCTGTCGAGTGAAACAGGAGAAACCCCATTACCATTCATTATCATCAAAGTTAGACATTACACAGAATGATGCATGATCTCTGTCAGAACCTGAGGCATTGGTTGGAGGTCTAGTATTGGCAGAAAGAGTTTACTTGTTTTAAGGTAAAATTTGCATGGCTCTTTCTCTTTCTTCCACATTTCTGCCCCCAAGATAGTCTTGCCTCCATTTCCCTGCACCTGGGCCTGGAGGAGCTGGGTTTCCCTCCAAGAGCCCTTTCCTGTTTAAGTGCCCCCATGACTCAGGCTCCATCCTACTGTGCTCTTGGTTGGGAAGGGCTGAGTCTGAGCAGCTCCACAGGCTGAGAGGCAGGGGCTAAAACTCATCCAGGACCCGGGGCTGGTGCCTTGTGTGAAGCTCATGGATGGTGACTGCTCTGTCGTCAGGCTCCAATCATGGCTCAAGATCCATTCCCTGAAGAAATGTCAATGTCAGTGTTTTCTGGTTGCTTGCTTGACCCTGAAGCCTGATCACATTGGCATTCAAAAGCACCTGCTGTCTGTCTGCAGCCCTTAGCTTTGTATGATTTCCCATTTTCTGCCTACTCATGCTAGTGCGGAGACTCACCAAACCCCAACACACCTTATGCATCTCTGTCTCTCAGACTATTTTCCTTTTTATCCAGGACTCTGAATTTCACAGCCTTCCAGGCCTTTCTGGAGCCCTCCATCCCCCACAGGGTCTCCATGACTACCCAGCCCTGGAGAAAGTCCCCTCTAGATCTCTCTAAACACATTGCCACACATGGTCATTTGTGCCCATGCAGTGAGCCAGCTCTTTCCCTGTCAAGATTGGTGCTCCTGGAATAGAGGGGTCAGGTCTCCTGATTGCTCCCATAATACTCGCCAGTGAGGACTGTACAGATGGGACACACACATACACACACACACACACACATACACACACACACACACACACACACACACACAGGGACAGACACAGAGAAATGGAGTTAGACTAACTGACATCACTATCATCCTATGGTAGGCCAGGAACAAACGGGCAGAAATCTGACTCAAATGGCCCTGGGAATTTTGTGACTCACTTTGTCTGGCCTGGGGGAGATTCCAGAGAGCTCTGCACACCCTGAAATGGCCAACTTGAGAGTGTCAGAGGATAAGAGAGCAAAGAGCCCACAGCAGGTAAGTCTGGACAAATCAGAAAAATCATTGTATACCAGACCCAGAAGAGGTCTTAGGAATGCTCTAATTGTAGCCCCTTATTTTACAAGTAAGCAAATTAAAGCTCAGAGGCATGTAATTTTCCCAAAGTCACACAACAAATTAATGGAAGAGTCTAGATCAGAATCTGGGTCTTCTGAACCCTTGCAGATAATTCATTCTGTTGTCTATGCCTTCAATGATCAATAATCACATTCAGGCTAGTTCTGACCCATTAAGAGTTCTTCAAAATTGGTTCTTCAAGTGTTTCATAGGTATGATGTAAACATTCTGTGGGCAGATAAATGGAAAAATGATAAATCAAAAAGTTAACCTGATTTATTGATTCCCAACATCCCAGAACTTTTATGTTAAATACACAAAGGCAGTATTGTAGGTAACATTTTCCAACTTTAATTGATCATGGAATTCTTTCTTTGGACATCTGTGTAGTGGGGCACATGATGAGGGAAATGAGAAACAAAGTTTTTAAAGAATGCAGGCTCATCATTTTCCTATTCAAAGCCACATCTATGTGGGTTTCAGCCTTTGCACTCCAGGATACAAGCACTCACCACAAGAAACATGATCTTGTCTGCTTGGGGAATTATAGGCTTTTATTCTTTGAGAAAATCTAGAGAGTAGAACATGGACATGGGAAGTATGATACCCTGTTGGTACATTAGTGCTGCTATAACAAAATACCACAGATTGGGTGGCTTCTAAACACAGAAGTTCATTGCTCACAGTTCTGGAGAACAGGATGTCCAAGATCAAGGCACCCACAGACTTGTTTTCTGGTCTTATGTGGCAGAAAGGGCAAGGAAGCTCTGTGAGTCATCTCATCAAGGCATTAATCTCAGTCCTGAGAGTCCACACTCATGGTCTAATCATTCTCCGAAGGCCCCATTTCCTCATGCTGTTACACTGGGGTGGAGTAGACTTCCCACATGTATTTTGGGAGGACATGCTTGTTCATGCCTTTCTGTTTCATGAAACTTTAAATGAAAATTTAATTTTAAAAAGTTAATATTTAAATCTTAAAAAGCATCCATTCCTAATTATCTCTAATGTGCAGTGGCCTCCGAGCCATTCAGCACATGGGGGTGTACTTCACCAGTTCAAATATGGCCCCGTCTAAGATTGCTGACGGGTCCCTCTAGAGCTATCAGAGAAAGAACGGCACCAAGGGGATCTCAGTTGTGCAACGGACCCATCAGATCAACTCCCAGGCTGACTATGGCACAAGTTATGTTAAGAAAAGGCATTATATTACTGTGTCTTACCACATATTTCCAATTGAGTTATCACAAGGGTATTACAAAAAAAAAATCATAGAAGTTGGCAGTAACTCAGTAAATAAAATCACCACTTTAATTGCTCCAGTGTAACAGGTCGATCATTATCAAGAAAGGTTTTGATATATTTTTTAATTAAATGGTGACTGTTGATCGATTTCACTGATAATCCAGCAATCCTCTTCTCCTTCCCCACCCTCCAGAACAGTTTACTTCATGAATCGTTACTAGGTGGTAGAAATTCGGGGACCTCATCTTAGCTCTGCCACTAGCTGGCATGTAGCTGTAGACCAGTGGCATCTGTTCTCTGGGCACCTCAGTTTTTCACTCTGCAAGGGAAGAGAAGGAACATGTACTCTCCAAAGCCCCTTCCCACTGTGGAATGCTGTATTAATGCACAATATTTTCACGTCAAAAGACGCTTGAACTTTGCTCATTCATGCAATGATTGCGCTCTGCATGGGCCACCTAATTCCTGTAGAAGACCCTGGTGCCCTGGTGCCCTAGTGCCTGGCCTCTCCACCAGCACTAGTTGTGGGATGCGCCCTATGCCTGTTTCCTCATCTGCAAAATGGGACACTGCTTTTTGGCTTACTTATAAAATCTACCTATCCCATCTCATGAGTGTCATAACTTGAATCCCAGGGGCCCATCTGTGCAGAGCCCCTAGGGGGTTTCCTAGTCTCAACCCCATCACTTACTGGTTAAGTCACTAGGACAAGTTGCTTGAACCCATGAGATGGGTGGGAAAGTTAAGGTACTGAGAGGTTAGCGGCACACCTCCCTTGTAGAACACAGCCAAAATCTGTGATCACAATGCACAGAGGTGCCGAGAGCCAAGCTGCACACATGGAGTGTGCATTCCAGCTACAGATTCTGCTATCATTACTGTACCCCATAATGAAGTCTAAAAACATTCATTTCAAGCAAGGAATCCAGGAAATAGTCACTGTGAGGAAGTCCAGGCATTCCTACGACCATTGCTGTTTTCCTTTATCTCTTTCTCCTCTCTCTCTCTTTCTCCCTCTCTTTCTTTCTCCCTTTTCTCTCTCTCTCTCTCTCTTTCTTTCTCCTCTCCCCCCCCTTAATCTCCCCTCCCTTCTTTCTTTTTTATTGCAGTATTGGGAATTAAACCTAGGGCCTTTACACTGAGCTACATCCCCAGCCCTTTTTTAATTTTCCATTTTGAGAAAGCTCTCCCTAAGTTGCCCAGGATGGGTTAGAATTTGTAATTCTCCTGCCTCAGCCTCCCAGAGTAGAGAGATTGCCAATCTGTGCCACCACCCCAGTCTCTCACCTCCCAAAGCCCACAGAGCAGGTACACGGGCATGGCCCCTTCACGCACTGTCTGTGAACAGCCCTCCAAACCTCTGGTCCACACCAGCTACTTGTCCCACCTCAGTCCTCTCTGGCCCCTTTCTGGCATGAAAAAAAAAAAAAAACCATCTCCCTTATGACTTTTGTTTTTCAAGGATTCTATGATGATAAAGTGACTTTCCCAGGGACAAGTATACACTGGTGTTTTCCCTCTGATGCTTGCTTGTCATCCATAGAGGTGACTACTGGAGGGATAACACCCACTTAAGTTTTTAACTGTCTGTCACGTTGGTCAGAGAGGCTAGAAGTTTCTCTAGGTCCCTTTGTTGAGTGCCCCAGCTCGCCTCAGATCAGCTCCCATCATAGGTTAAGCAGCTTCCTGAAGGAGAGCGCAGGATGGTACAGAGCTGCCCTCATTCCCACCACTCTGCACAGCTCAGAAGGTCTCTCCCAGTCCTGCAACACCTAGGGAACTAGTGGCCTGGCAGGACTCCTAGTGCCCAGTCCTGGCCTTGTTTCTGAACAGGCTGTTCTCCCTATAACACCCAGGCAACCCTGTGAGAGACAGAGACTGGGCTTCCCTGTGCTCTTTCAAGAATCCTAGTGGGAACCCAAGGTCTTTCTCAACCCAGGGCTAGCTCATGGGACTGGAAGGGAAACCAAGGGCCCCACCAAATAGGTATCCACTCTGCCTGCTGTTCCAGAGACCCAAGGCTACAAAAACATTAGGACACAGACAGGTAGAGTGAATGATGACAGGGAGAGAAGGCAGCCATCAAAGCCAAAGACGAAGTCTCCAAAGAATTCAGCATCTGACACCTTGGTATTGGACTTGTGGCCTCCAGGAAACACCGTGAGTGGTTAAACCCCCCAGTTGGTGGTACATTGTGCAGGCAGCGTGAACCGGCTGGTCCACTGCTGCAGGAACCCAGCAGATCCAATTCCCATTTCAGAGGAGGAACAGTGCCCAGGTGCTTGGAGCCATTCCTTGGATGGAGCTGGGGTCCAGACTGAAAACTGTGCATACTGAGCACCTTTCAGACAGCTGCATACTATTTGTCAATGGGTGAGGGCCAGGCAAAAAGATTTTTCTATTGAGAGAAATGGTTGCTTTCTTTCTTTATGATCAGCATAAAGGAAGCAGAACTGCCTTTGAACATAACTTTTTATTTACTACAATTGTTTCTTGCTTCATTTATTTTGTTAGTCACAAACCTGGACATTATTAACTATTCACTCATATTTTTTGATGATAGAAGAAATGTATATGGATAAAATCAAAGTACTTTTTTAAAAAAAAATGTTCAATCATTTCTTCCCCTGGCTTTTATTTCAGGGAAAAAATATTTCTCGGTTGTCTATTTTTTTCTTCAGATTTTGTTTGTTTCCATTTTCAGATTTGTACATTTTGAGAAAGTAAAACTTTTGCCCCTGGTAAATAGAACACCATGTGCATTAATTTTGTTGAGGCTCTGCGTGGCTATTGGACCAACTTCAGTTGGCTGGCAGCCAGCGTGGGCTTTAGCATTGAGCAAAGAGAGCAGCACTATGTGACTTATGTGCATGCATCATGAAAAGATAAATGAGAATGAATTATCCAGGGTGGAGCCCTATGAGAAATTCTGCTGTGAGGTGTCCTGTCCTTTGGGAAGAATGGGACAGAGCTCTGTTTGGTCTCCTGTGTAGTCATGGCCCACAATAACTGATTCCCTTCTAAAACTGTCCCCACAGAGACTGAGAGAATTTGAGGAAAGTGGCCCTGGTAGCTGCCTCTCTGGCCCTCCTTTCGCCCTGCTTTGCACCTGGGATTAGAAGTCAGTTACTGTAGACAACATTCAAAATCGGGTGCACAGCTCTCTCCCTCTGGAAGTGCTGAGCACATCCAAAGATGCAAACAGGGCCTGGGATTTAGCCCAGTGGTTCCAGCGCCTGCCGTGCAAGTGCAAAGTCCCGAGTTCGATCCCCAGTACCAAAAAAACCAAAACAAAACAAAGATGCAAACAGATGTCTGCAGGCTTCTTGTCTCATTTATCTTCCATCAGTCTTTGTAAAAGGAATTCCAAGTTGGTGCACATCTGTAATCCCAGCACTCAGGAGGTTGAGGCAGGAGGATCACCTGCTCCTCAAACCCAACCTGAATGACTTAGACTTTGTCCCAAAATAAAAATAAAAATGAAATAAAATAAAGGACTTGAATATAGTTCAGTGTGAAGGCCTTGAGCTTAACTAGCAGTACCAAAAAAAAAACCCAAAATCCAAAACTCTTATAGAATCAAAATTCACTAAAATCTCATCTAACTCAGATATTTTTGGCAATGTGGTTTTTTAAATATAAATGTATATTTCAGGTTTCGGTGCTTGGACTTAAAAAAACACTAACAATAATAAGCACATGAACTATCTTTAGGATTGATGGTATATAGGAAAAAACAGAAAGTACCGTAGATTTGTATAATTTTTTTCCTAGAAAAGATGCATTGTGTTGGTACTAGCAGTAAGATGAAGAAAAACCATGAAATTCTTCATGCTATTATACGAAAATTGTCAAGCTGCTAGGATATCCTTATTGCCCATGAGCCTGGCTCAAACATAACATATTTATACTCAGATTTTTCAGTTCCCTTGGACAGTAGCTTTAGCCTTGTGCAGTTGTAAAGTCCCACAAAAGAGTATTTACTTTATCTTGTCAGAAAATGTAGTCATAAAAGAATCATAAATGCCCTGTGTTTATCAGGTTGTCTCTGCACACTGGTTGTCATTGGAGACATAGCCTCCTATTTTCTCTCTCTCCCTCTAAAGAAAATGAAATGTCTCATTGCTCTCTTAAACAAAAATATCAAGAAACCTAAGTTATCAGAGAAAGCCTGTCTTCCCATTAGCACTACGTTAGTGATAAACAATGTTTTATGCCCCATAATTAAGGTACAGGTAATGAGCAATTATGCAGATCATGAATTAATTATATTTAAAACAGAGGCCATTACAATCAATATTCGCCACATTTCAACTGCATTCTGGAATTAATAAATCTAATTAAAACTTTCAATTGGCAGTGATCTGTTTATACCACCTTTGTGAAGCATCACAATTAACAGCTGTCTATGAGCATCTACTTTCCATGTCACTACACAGGCACCATGGATTTGGGGGTAGGAGGCTGTCACCTTTGCTTAGGGATATGGCTAAGATTGAGTTGGAGTGATTCCTACTGTTCACAAGCTAACCAGCCTGGAGAAACCTGGAGCTCTTGATTCTAAGCCTTAGAACAATGGTTTCAAGCAAGGTTGGAGAGGACAGCCATTGCTTGGTGATTGGTCAGTGTACCCTCCACCCAGGATCTTGGTTTTTTACTTTTTTTGGAGGACCACCCTTCTCCAACTGTCAGCCTGTGTTTCCACAGTGTAGCTGATACACATCTTCTCACCTGGGTAGGCTCATGTCTCAGTCCTGACCAACAGATCACAATACTGTGTGGCCACAGAAATCAGCTCGGGGATAGGCCCTGACCTCATCAGAGCTTGAGCTACAACAGTAAAGTTGTTGTGACTTTGGAGAATAGATATCTCTTGTTTCCATATTCAAAAACGTACTCAAAATCAAGAAGATGACACTTGAATTTTCTGGCCACCACCTTCTCACCACAAGGAACAGGGCCAATTTGGTGAGAGACCAACTCCCGACAAAATTACTTGTTTTCCTCAATTCTGTTGTGCCTGAAGCCATCTAACCTGGGAGTTTTCACTCATATAAGCCAATAAGAATATTCCTTTTGTACTTAAGCTTCTCCACGAAGGGTCACTTGCCCAGTACCTGATAAAACAACTCCTTTTTGGGGTTCACTCATTGTTTTAATAGTTATTTTTATCAAGTCACCCTTAATAAATAAAAATGCCAGACAGAATCAGGGACTTAGGGTAGAAAGCTAGTTTCACTTTAAAATGAGACTGCATGGGTTAATAGCTGCTTTTTATTCAGTATTCAAAACTGTGTTTTCAGTTCATTGCAGGCCCACCTCTGACAGTAGTGACACTGCGAAAATCTAGGCTATCATTCGAGTATTTTTTTTCCTATTCTTTACCAATTCCTGCTGACAGAGGACTGGAGTCAACTAAAGTCTTTGGACTTCCTTGAGGAGGTGTGCTTCCTTCCCTCTTGGTGAGTGGGTAGGATGGTTCCTAACAATACAAATGGTTGTTTTCAGTCGATGGTATAGGGATCTCCTAAGCAAAATGAACCCTTTTGTTAGACTTATTTTTGGTAGAAGAGTTTTCTATTCACAAAATACTTCTCTATTCATTATCCTGCTTGATTCTCTGGCCCTTCTCCAATAGCCTATCATCAGCTCTCTGAACAAATATTTGCAAGAGTCCTACTAGGTGATGGGCCTGAAGCCTAGGTCAGACACAGTGCTGGACTGAGACCCAAGGGACATAGAGCTCCTCTTCCATTATTTAGCAAACTGTGCTTTGAAAAAAGTGGGCTAAGATCCAAGACTGTTAGACGCTGAACCCCCAGCTCTCAACTCCATCGAGAAGAAAATTAAAGGGTGCAACCTATTACAACCCATCGAATAAGGGCAGTTATCTCTCCCTTCCATAATATCCCAAAACACCGATACTCTGAAAAGATGATTTTTACCTTGAAGCTGTTGTACTCAATTTTTAGGGTCCCTTACCAACATAAACTACTTTCTAAATCTTCAGTCAGATGGCTCCTAGAAATGTGATCATGTGGCTATACATTTTTTAAGAATTGCAAAGGTTTTAAGCCACAATTGATTGAGAATATTGGTTTTTTCCACTCTAACTTCCCACCCATCACCTGTCTTCTTGTATAGGTTGAGGTTGGAGTGATCATGAGGGTTTTGGGTTTCCAGGAGGTTGAGTGTGGATATATTCATTTTGGGTTTGGAGGGATGCATTTCTATATCTATAGTCATTTCTGTGGGTAGCTGTCTGTTTGCCATACTGGTGGCTTGCGGGAATGAGGGGAAGAATATTCCTCCTGCCTTCTGTCTCAGTCCACCCTGTGTATGCAGTGGAGACAACAAACCAAGTAGGACCAGAGTTTCTACTAAGACATTCATTTGTTTAATGGCACCAAAGCAGGGTTGTACAGGATTAAAATGTTTGAAAAATATGAAGCCTGATACTAACCTGGAAAAATTCTTCCAGGCATCAAACATGTAAAATTATTAAAGTAGAATAGATTATTATTGATGCCTAGTCAAAATGAAAGTCATCTCCTATATGGAATGGAGTTATCATAAAGTATACAATTACAAATACTCCATACTTCTTTTTCCTTTTCGATGAGGAATAAGAAAACAGAATGTATGAGAATTCATATGTTTGTAAGGCACAAATCTGTAGCAGTACATCACCCACCAAATTCATCTGACTGTGAATTTGCATGTTTTATGCATGCTTCAAGAAAGATCATTCTATTCCCACTATAGAAAATGGCATTATAAAATTGTTGATCAAACAGAACGCAGACTGCCCCCAAAATGGTAGAAAAAGTGCTATAGAGATGTGTCAGAATGTTAATTAATAAAAAATCAATTAATAAAATATGCCTTTTGTGATATTTGTAGCTTTGTCAAATGTATATTTTTGACTTCTTTTCTTTTTCTAAGTAAATATGTACTTCCAATCATAGTTTTGTATAAATAATATACTTTTTTAAATGGTCTCCAAAATTGTATGATCGTGTATAAAATCTGGGCCCATCTCCTACTGGAGCCTCGCTCTCCTCATTTAGCTCCAGGAGAAGCCTCCAGGTCCAAAGATATGTGGTATGAAAAACAAAGGGGATACAATGGCCCTTGCACCTCATAAAATTTTAGTACAATTGAGAAGTTAAGATTTATAGCAAAAAAAATCAGGAAAAGACTCAAGAAGTGGCATGTAAAAAGTGTAGCTAGATGATGGTGCCAGAAGAGTTAGGAGAAACAGCTATATGTCTGTGTCTATTTATATGTATGTATATAAAAGGCCATATATCGGAAGATTAGCATAGGTAGGGGGACAGTCCATTAGGGATGGACTGCTTTCCTTGTTCCTTTTTCTGGAAACTCCTCTTCCCCTTGTTCTCTATAATTACATTGAGAATCCAGATTACTTAACCTGATTTCATTAGAATTGCTTAGGACTGAGAACTGGGTCCAACCTGTACGGACCAATTAGCTCCTTTCCTGGGCATTTGGAATCAGGACAAAGAGGTCTCAGACTCATCATGATTGGTCATCTGCAAAGTAATAGAACTATAGGAGCCATGGGAGGCCAGGTTCTAACATTTGGCATTCAGAACAAAGAAAGTAAGCAAGCTGCTCAGAAGAGAGAAGGAAACAGATGAAGGATATGCAGAGATGCTCCTGAGAACATCTTGTCCCTGGTTTCCATCATTTTTTTAGCTACAATTCACATCACATAAGATGTACCCTTTTAAATTCAGTGGTTTTTGGTATATTCTCAGAGTTGTGCAACAATAACCACTAATTTTAGAATATTTCCACCAACCCAAAAAGAAAATTCAGACTTAAGTCATCACTCCCCATTCTCCTCTCCTCCCAGCCCCTGACAACTACAATTCTACTGTGTCCATGGATTTGCCTACTCTGGACATTTTATATAAAGGGAATGATCCAATATGTTCATTTGTCATTGGCTTCTTCCACTTAATGTACTGTTTTCAAGGTCCATCCATAAGAAATATCAGTCCTTTATTCCTTGTTATCCATTCATGTCCATACTCTTCCCCTTTGATTCCTGGAGTCTATGGATCCTTCTCATTCAGATTTAAGTTCTCCTTTATTGCCAAGATTCATAGCAATCAACTTCGGTAGATTGATTTCTTCTATTAGTTCTGACAAATATAGGAGAAATTGCCTGATGAAGATTCCTAAAGCAGGGCCAGGTAAGAGACCAGGGATTTGGTCATTGGAAAGGAAGGAGCAGTAGGTAGAAAAGAAAGCCACCTAAGATGGCAGAGACAGAACTAGCAAAAGCACGGTACATGTCCTCAAGCATTGGAGAAAAGTGGCTTGGTGGAAGTTTGAGAACTGCAATACACACAGAGAGATGGGACGGTGCCCAAGTAACTGGACAGGCTGGCATTCAAATGTCCATTTCTATCTGTCCAGAGATGCCATTTCTGTGACTCCTCAAAATATGTTGGCATTGGGAATACCAGACAGTTCCTCTTTACTGGCAGGCTGGACCATAAAACCTTGACCTGATTTATCAAGTCACTACCTAATGTCCCAAATGTTGGGCAAACCAGAGACAGAGTATATGTCACCCCACTGTTAGTAAACATCCCCAGACCACTGTCCTTTGAAATGGGGCCAGAAGGGGGCATCCTCGCCAATTACCCAAGCGCATAGAATATAGAAATCTCAGTAAAAGCCCCCTGCTGACTGATAGCTGAGTGGCCTTTAACAATTGACTCATCTCTCTGACCCTTTTCCTATTTCATTGTTTTGGCTAGAACATATCTCATGGAGCGGGGGTGGGGATCAAATGAGATGCAGAGCTGTGTGTGAAAGAATGTTGCAGAATCTACTGCATTATTCCCATGTAGTTTCATTCATCTATTGACCACAGATACTCATTGAATACTTATGAGGAAGACAGAGTTGTGATTCACTGGGGGAAAAAAAAAAAGTTTAACTCTGCATTTATTGACCAAATGGCAAATTGTTCCTACAGATTTTTCCATGCAATGGCTTTATTCTACAGAAGAACAATAATTTATAGAAAATGCACAAAAGGCTGTCCTTATCCAATCCACATAACTTCACCAGCCAAGGGGCCCCAGTGACACCTTTACAGAACCACACATATTGATCTGTCTTTTCTCAGCTGGTCAGGTTTGCTCGGTGTGCTCTAGCTTGAGCTCTGGAAGGTGTACTGGGAGGTAGAGAGGCCTGACTTTCCACCCCAAGCCTTGCCCTGTGATTTCACTCCTGCTTTATGTTTAAATGAAAAGAAAAAAAGAAGGTCAGGAATAACCCAAAGTAATTGAGTGGATTCACACCATGACGTGCAGGGCGGCCCACCGCTATACCTCACAATCACCCAATTCATATTTTAGGTTCTGACACCAGAGTTTGGAGTATTTTACAATTCTCTGTTCCATGTCAGCAGCTCGCTGTACAGCTGAATATCAGTCCTATTTAAATCTGCAAGAAAATAGCTGCAGGTGACATAACCTTTCGTGTCGTACCACTGTGTACATACACAAATAATTGGGGCTCTTGACCCTGTCTGGGCCCATACAACTGTAAGTACAAACTTGACATTTTGATACTGCTGCTAGCCTTTCTCGTTGTTATTTTCTGTTTCAATAATCCATTGCAGGTAGAAAAATGAAAGAAGGAAGCATGAATGATTAATGCTGTCAAGCTAAAATAATGTATTTAGAAAAATCTATAAATCTGTTATTTGTGGCATTTTAAAACTGAACACGACACTCCTCGGTGCCACGCCGCCTGTTTCCCGGCAGATGAATGTGAGTGCTTTGCAGCACACGCGGCCAGAAGGCCTTTGGAATCTGCCGAGCTGGGCTGCGGTCGTGCTGGGATAGGGCAGTGGGAACCGTGGTTTCTTCCTGTTATCAAGGTCAGGAGTAGAGACCCCCAAAGGTCTTCCTCACCGTGCAGCCAGTCAATTCTGTGTTTTACACCAGGGCGAAGCTGGGCTGGGCCTCCCAAGGTTTCTGGTGTGTTACTCCCAAGGTTCTGCACTGCATAGGGCCCAGGCAGCCAGCTGTCTCTTTGCTCTAAGCCAATCTCTATTGGATTTAGTTCAAGCTTAGGCTGAAAGTTGATCGAGTTAGGCTCCTGGGAGGCTCCACACAGCTCCAGGCAGTCTGCTGAATGCTGATCCTAGTTCATGACTCTGCTGTCCCCACAGGCCCTGAGTTGGACTTTCCTAGCCTCCAAAGCAGATAACAGTCCCAGCCTCTTCCCTCAGAAGTCCCCAGTTCACAGAGGATCACAACTGTCCCTACCACGGCATGAGTTCCCCTACTCTGACCTCTCCACTCTGACCACAGGACCTCCGGTGCATTGGTGGCGAACCTATGGCACACATACCACAGCGGTCTGTTTATTATCATTGAAAGTTCTAAAAGGTTCACCATCACTGGTTTAAGACATTAAAGATTCTTAAAATGGCCTGAAATCAAGCTGCCAATGACATCTTGATAGTCCCAATTGACAGACACAACATATTTTTTATACTGGAGAGGTGCTCAAACTTTTGCCAACAGTGAAATTAACACTTTATATCAAAGATGTGATTATCCACAGATTCCAAACTCTTCTGGCCCTGGTCAGAGTGGTCACATGTGCCATATTTAATGGCACTGGGGCCAGTGGAGGCAGACACCTGAGAGGGTTGCCACCCTGGAAATATATGCAGTGAAAGAATAGTAAAAGAGAATGAATTTCCTGGGGAAAACTTGGGGCACCAAGGGAGGAGCAGGCCCCCCTGGAACAGAGATGCCCTAGCAAAGCAGGCGTCCTCAAAGAACATGGACTGCACTGAGAGAGGCTGCTCTGTGACCTGCGGGCTGGTGACTCCAGCTTGCCAGTGCCCGGGGGCAGGCTTGGAAGGACAGGAGGCAGCTGCCTGCCCTGTTCCTATTGGCCAGTACTGTTTTGCCAATGTCTGTACAATGCTTGAAAGTTGTAACTTAAAACAACCTAGTAAGGGGGCCTTGAGGCCACCCAGGGGTGCTGGGGAAGGTTGTAGATGTTTTAGAAAATAAAAAGCATCTTGCACCATCCACCTTTTAAAGGGCACTGGCCCTGCACAGTGTTAAGGCAATCTCAGCAATCCTGGAAGTCAGTGTCTGAAGCTGGTGGGCAGGGGCTGATGCTCTGCAGGCAGGCAGGTGATGGAGAGACAGTGCGTGCTGAGAGCAAGGAGAGTGGGCCATGCCTGGCTCCTTTGTCTCTATCAATGTCTCTGCTACTAAGCACTCCTTGAGAATATGGTCTCAGTAACTGGGCACTGGGGCAGGCAGAGAATAAATAGGGGCTCAGCAATGCAAAAGTTTCCACTTTATACCTGGCAGCTGGCACCTGTAGATCAGACTTATGCTTACTGCAGGGCAGAGCCTGGCCTCTCCTTGCCCCAAATCCACTCTGGCAAAATTAACAGCAATGCCAGGCCTCTCTCTGGGTCTGTTGTATATATGCATCTGGCCAGCAGAGGAGAAATGGATTTTAATCCAGTTTGTGTTTCTGCATTAGTGGAGCCCACAGATGCCTGATGTGTTTGAAGATGTTCATTTCACTCAGGTGCCGGGCCTCAATAATTTAAAATTAACTCAACTCTCTCAGCATAAAAAGTAATGGCTCTGTCAGAGCCCAAGTGCAGAATACCTAATTTAGGGTTTTACATGCTAATTCTGAATAAATGGAGGTGTCATGAGAAGGAAGGTTCTTTTTAAGTGCATAAAGGCAGACCATGAATTAGTGGAGACCATTAAAGTTACATCTTCAGTGTCTGGGTTTCAGGAATGCCTGTCCCACATCCAGGTCTGAAACCCCAGGCCCCAGGCAGAGCCTCCACGGTCCCTATTGAAAGGTCAGACCATGTTTTCTTCCTGAGATGCTCCACCTCTGGGGCTCAGAGCACCCAGCTTGGTATGGGCCAGAAGTCTAGAGTCCTGCCCAGGTAGGGCGGGATCTTATGGCCAAGATTCATGGAGAACCTGAAAGCCCCCAAAGGCCACAGGCTGTGGATATTCCTGAGAAGGAAAGAATCTGGCTCCTCCTTCCCTGGTGGGCGCTCCGCTTGCTGGTCTACTTCTCAGAAAGGGTGCAGGGGAGGCATGGGATGCAAGGACAGTCACTAACCCTGCTGTGTGACTTCTCTGAATGTCTCAGGTGCCCCTAACACATGACATACTCCCACTGTGAACCCTATTCCAGGCCCATCCCTGGCACAGTGATACCTGAAGAAGCTTGGTGATGTCCCAGCTCCTTAACTTACTGGCACCATTTCACCTGGGCTCTTGGTACCAAAAGAGCTGGGAATAAAGGCCTTCTCCACTCTCATCTTTTTGATGGGAACCCAGGGGCCTATATCCTTGCCCAGAAGCCTGGCTCATCTATGCTCTGACTCCCCAGTGTGTGGTCCTTTTCCCTCTGAATGAAGCCTCAGGAGGCCAAGCCAAATTGGGTGGTGAGAGTGAGCCTGGCCCTGACCTCCAGCCTGACCCTGGGCTGGGCCAGGCCTCTCGGTCAGCCATAGCCCAGTCCTCAATGTCCTTTCTGTATCTCTCACTCTCAGGCTACAACAGGAAGGGCCCTGGACGGAGGGACTCTGTTCACTTGTTTTCAGTGCCAAGAGGAATGAAAACTGGGAATTCATCCCCGTGCCACGTCTCCCTCTGATAAGTCACATCAGAGGCTCCCGTATCCTCCTGAGGCTGCTCACTCCCCGAGGCAGAACAGATGCCATCATGCAGTTCCCAGAATAATCTTTGGCCAGCCTCTCATCTTCATGAAGGCGTAGTCCTCAGACATCATGTCGGTGCCGGGAAGAGACCTCTGCATGCTGCTTGGCTCTCCTGTGTATGCTGGGTCATCATCCAGAAGCTTCTGAGGCCACATCAGATGTGGAGACTCAGTAGTCCTCAGGAGGGATCTGGGTCTCCCTTCCCCAGAGCACAAGACCCTGAAGCAATCTCAGGCCTGCTTGAAGGTGCTGTTGGCCCCTCTGTGTGCCACTGTTCTTGGAAAGGTCTGCAGGAAGCGTAGGTCGGGGCGTGGCTCTGTCACTCTCCTCGCCTGACTTCTGAGGGTAGGACACAGAGCAGAAAGGAGCCTGGTGTCCCCAGATCCTGGCCTTTTCTCTGTGGTAGCTTTCAAACAAAAAGCAGAGTCAGTGTCCAGAATGCTTTGCACTCCCAGCCAGACTCAGGGACACTCATGGCGTGTGTTTAGATGTGAGCAGCCCAGCTTGGGTGGTTCTTCTCTCCCCTGACATAGAGAGTCATAAATAAGAATGACAACAAACAGAACTACCTGTTCATGTCTGCCTCCCCTTTCCTTGTCACTTCCTCAGATCTGGCATTTGTCATGGCTGCTCTTGGAGGGGAGTTCTTAGAGGACACGTCTGCATTCTTCTTGGCTTAGTGGGCTCCCCATGGCCTGGGACTGTGCCCTGTTCACCTCTGTAGCCCTAAGGGTCAAGCACAGTGTTAGACACATGGTGGCTGCTCAGTGCCATTTGGAAATTGAATTCCTGGTGAAGTCAATGAAGCTATTCCCTGGCTCCTGGGATGAGATGCATCAGGTTTGTTTTAACTTCAACAGGAAGAACAAACATTGAGGAAACTACTCTCTCAATGTTTTCTGAAGTTTTCTTTCTCCAAGAGGAGAAAATTTGAACATGCCTTTGGAGAAGACTGTGTATTCTTTCAGGTGAAGTCACCTGAATGGTCCTGCAGGATATGAATTGCAAAGCACTGACTCCTCTAGTGTTCTAAGGAAAAAAAGAAGTCTCCATTGCCAAGCGTTGGAGCTCAGAGTGGGTTTAGCGGAAGTAAACTGGTGATCAGGATGGTTCCAGCACTGGCTCTTGAGTGGTCTTGATGCCCTGGTAAGTGTAGCTTTTATACTTTTGGATTTAGACAGCAAAGGACCCATAAAGGGCTAAATGTTAAGAAGAAGCAGTCGCTCGTGGGGCACAGTTAAGTATCCTCCATGGCCAAAGAAGCTGCCCTCCAACCTGACCTCGTGGGGTGAGGACTAGCTTATGGTGCATTATTGATGCCCCAGTGTGGGAAATGTCAGTCAAAGAAAGCACAAAATGATTGTGCTCTTGTCCATCACTAAAGGAGCTTGGAGGAAAGTCAGTTTCCCCTGGAAGAACTGGATTCCTACACTGTCAACCATTATAGCTTAAGAAACAGAAACTTGCAAGACTGGGTTGGCTTTTCGATGGTCTTCCACTCCTCTTTTTGAGGATTGCTGCAGCTGCTTCCTTCTCTTTTCAGGCTGCCTCTGGACTGTACGGAAATGGAATCACAAGTATGGATGTGCTATTGCCAGGGATAAGCCAGGTGCTGGCATACTGACAGGCAGTCGGTAGGTTATGCCAGTATCTTGGGACACCTTGCAAGGTTGGGGCTGAACCTGTGGCCTAGAGGGATTGCCACCTCTACTGGCCATTGTGGGGCTTGATTTCCTGGTGCCATCCTCAGGTCTTCAGTAAAGTCTTGCCAAATGTTACAGCCTGGTCTCAGTGGTATGGCAGGTAATGAATGAAGAGCCTATCCATTTCCTGCCTCGAGCCAGCACAGGGCTAGCCGTGCAAGGTGAATGGTGTCTGAGCTTCTGGGGCAGTCAATGGGCAGCTTAAACAACATCTGAAGGGGTCCAAAATCAACAGCTCCAGGATAGGCAGGTGCAGAACCCATGAGAAATGCCAGCATCCTGGGAATTTACTGAGCTAGCCAGGGGACTGGAATCCATGATGTGCTGATATAGACACCCAAAAAGGAAGAATTAAAATCTGAACATATATATGGCATCCATAAAATTTCCAGGCTGACAATCATAGGCTGTAAGAGCTGCCTAAAGGATGACTCCAATCCCTGCTTCCTTAAGGCCAGAACTCTCATTCAACATTGTTTTACACTTCGGAGATTTAGAGTACTTGGGCCCACCCCAAAATAAGGGCTCCCCAAGAATACGCCTTCTCATGTGCCTACTAGAATGATTAATTGCACCAGGCATTTTGCTGGCTATGACACCCATGAACACCCAGCCACACAATCATGCCTCATGCTCGCACACTCACAAAACACACCTCATTCCTCACCTGCACACACCTCATCAGCCCAAGGCCTGACACTGCCGCCAAGTCTCCGTACACACTAACCTACCAGCTCTGCCTTCCATAAGGGAGTCAGGCCCACATGTGTGGCTGCCCGCAGCGTCCTGGACTAGATGTGTTCTGCTGACTTGTGCCAGAAGAACGAAGTTATGAATGTTACTTTTTGGGTTCAGGGCAGCAAGTTCCAAATGATATACGCAGTACAAAATCTCTGCCCTGTGCACAGAGAATACAAACCATTATGAGCTGAGAGAGCTAACACTCGGCCACTTATTTGTTGTTTGTTGACTGCTGTCAAATATAATAAAATGCAATAAATCTCTGGGAACAGAAAAATTAAGGCACCTAAATGTGCTATTGTTTTTGGTTTGGTCCTGGACTCATAAAATGGTACTTTTCTTCCCTTCCCGAGTGGTCAGATAAATAAATGAACTATAAAGTCGGAAAGAAAAACACATCCACAGAAAAGTGCTCTGTGGGGGGCCCAGACTTGTTCTCACTCTGCATCCGCCTTCCCTCCCCAGCTGCCTCCTGCCTCTTCTCCGCAGCTTCCTGAGATTAGGTCCTGGAAAGGGGGGCTGGACGGTGTGCTCTCACTCCAGGGCCTCTCCCTGGCCCTGGGTCCTCTCTCCCCACTTTCAGCTTCATTTCCCACAAAGGCACCACACCACTGCTCAGCCCAGATCTTCTCTCAGATCCCATTTCATCATCCCGGACTTGAGTTTGCCTTCCCCTCCAACCACCAGCAACAGCTCCTCTTGGAGCCCTGCTGTGTCCCTTCTGAGTGGGAAATGCTGAGGAATGTACCCACCTCCCCCACAAGGTGGAGCAGGTGACATCCTGAGCCCAGGACCAACAGATGTGAGAACCACAGTCCCTTTGCCTGGGCTTGAAAGATTCTGAGCTGTGACTAACACTGTAGAGCCCCTGTGGGATCAGGTGACAACTATGCTTTGGGAGACTAGGCCTTGCTTGGCTTTCTCCTCTTCCCCATTCTTCTGCTACTCCCTTACCAGTTCCTGGGAAGGAAAACACTCCCTTAAGAAGTCCCTGCAGACACCCTGGACTCAAGGCATGCTTTTGGAGAATATTCTGGTCAACCTCCTGGTGGGCAGCTGGAGGAGAGGTAGGGTGGGGGGCGTCCTGCCTTCCTTCTCCTTGCCCTGCCCAGGCCTGCCCTATGTTAAGCAGAGAAGCCCTGTTGAAGTCCACCTTACTTCGTGGACTCACCTGGGAAATCCTGTCTCTTTCTTTTAAGGTATTGGGAGTGGAACCTATGACTTTGCACACTCTCAGCTATTGTTCTACCAACTGGGATACAGCCCCGGGCCCAGGAGAAACTTTTGTGTGTGTCTTTTACTAGGGATTGAACCCAGCTTTTGAGCAGGGTCTTGCTAAATTGCCCAGGTTGAGCTTGAACTTGCAATCCTTCTGCCTCAGCCTCCAAGAGTACTGAGGTTACAGGTGTGTGCCACCATGCCCGGCTCATTTCTAGGCTATTTATAAAACCTAATACAGTGCCAATGCTGTTACTAGTTGTTAGATTGTGTTGTTGAGGAAATAATGACACAATATTCTGTACCTATTCGGTACAGATGCGGGTTGTGTTGGAATATTTTCCCTCTGCAGTTCCTTGAAAGCACAGAGGTGGAAGCAACAGAAATTCCATCATTTAATGAAGTAAGTGTGATTGTTGTCCATATTTTATGGATAAAGAAAATGTGGGCACAGAGAGGTTCAATAACTTATCCAACATCACACAGCTAAGAAGTGGCAGGGCCAAGAGTCAAACTCTAGTAGTCTAGGCCAGCACCCATGATCTCCTGCCCTCTATACCCTTTGCCCCACTGTGGCAAAGGGACATCTGTCCCTGGGAGCTGTGTAGCAGTTCATGCTGTCCCAGACATGGAGTACAGGAGACAGGTCTACCCATGCAGCCAACCAGGAACAGATTTGTGGGAAAGAAGGTCGGGGACCAGGCTGCTGAGACTATGCTGGGTGACTGATTCCTTTATGCCCAGCAAGCTGGGTGAGAGGAGCAGGGTTCTGGCTTCACACAGGGTGGGAGATCTGTGTACATAGGAAGGGGCAGGTGTAAAAGCAGGAGGTGTGGAGGAGGCTCATAGGAACAGGAGGGACAGCGTGGTGATGAGGGCTATTACCCTTGGCTGAGAGTGGCAGGTCTGGCAGTTGGAGAAGGCAGATCTTCCAGGAATTTTAATCTTGAGCTAGGGAGTTTAAACTGGGCATGGTGGTGCACCCCTGTAGTCCCAGCACTCTAAGAGGCTGAGGCAGGAAGGTCACAAGTTCAAGCCTAACTTGATTTCCTTAGCGACTTAGCAAGACCCTGTCTCAAAATAAAAAAGCACTAGAAATATAGCTGATGAGTTTTAGATTCAATCCCCAGTACTAAAATAAAGAAGAACAAAGTTTGAACTTGCTGAAGGTTGCATTCGATATTCTAATGTAGGATCCTGTGCCTGAGTATCAGCCTCCCTACCACACCCCATCCCCTCGCCCTACCGGGTCTTGCAAGGACCTCTGTCTACCATTGCAAAAGAACCCAAGGCCTCCCCATAACTCAGTCCTTCCTGGGTTCACGTGCTCACCCGTATGCTTGTAGGACATAGAGTGGTGGGGATGGGAAGCAGCACAGGGCTAGGCACACCTATCCACTCATGGGAAGATTTCCAGCACCGGAAGTTGGGGTGTTTGCGGTACTTGTTAGTGTTGGGGCTCAGAAAATGAGACCCCAGGGGATGACACTTGGACATGGTGAGTGCTTGGAACTCAGGGAGAATGGAGGTCTCTCCAGCCTCCCCCTACCCCACTCCCATCTCCAGCCTTTTCCCTCCTGACACACAAGCAAGGGCTTGTCCCTTATCACCCCTCAGCGGGATTCTACAGAAGACAAACTCAGGAAGAGGCCCAAGCTGAGGCCACACCCAGAGCGCAAATGAACTCTGTCCCTGGCTGCTGCCTGTAGTTCAGGCCCATCCACCTCCCTAAAACTCCTTGTTGCTGGTGCTCCCCACCCCTCCCCTCCCCTGCAAAGAGAGTGAACCGGCTTCTTCTACGTGCTTTGAGTTACTGGGTCCTAGACTTCCTGTGATGCCCTCAAGTTCGTATTAAATTTTTATGGCTTTTCTCTTGCAAATCGGTCCACTGTCAATTCATCTCTCAGATTCAAATGTTGACGAGAGGGAGGAGCTGAGGGAGAGGGAGAGGGGGAGAGAGAGAGTCTCTTACCTCTCCATTGTTTTGTTTTGTTTCTTCCAATTAAATTAGTTGGGCTTGGTCCCGGTCATCTGCAATCCCAGCACTCTGGGAGGCTAAGGTAAGAGGATCACAAGTTTGAGCCCAGCCTGGGCATCTCAGTGAGACCCTAAATCAAAATAAATTTTATACAAATTAGAAAGGGCAGGGGATGTAGCTCAGTGAAAAGGGACTGGGTTCAATCCCCTTACCAGGAAAACAAAACAAGGCTTACTCTCCAATGCCCAGTGGGTTAAAGAATACACACACACACACACACACACACACACACACCCCACAACTAGCCAACACCTGCATCCTCTCTCAAGAGAGTGCATCTAAAATCTCAGGGAGGAAAAAACTACTTGCCTAACTGCCTGGTAATTTGTAGATAAATCATTAGAGTGAATTAATAACTCATAAGATTTTGAATGCCATGAAAGGACCCTTCCTCCATCTTTCTGCTGTTACTTTGTGCCCCGCTGTGGTCACCATGCCAGTTATAGGGAAAGGGGCAGTTGTGGGAGCCACGTCTCTGTGGTAGGCACTATTGGTTGCCAAACCCTAAAGTTTTTCACTCTCCTTTAATCCTCACTCTAGATTTCCAGCCTCATTTGCTCATAGAGTCCCCATGAGGGCCAATTCTGATATAACAGAGGTTTTTCTGGTAGGCTTCTAAGATATTTTTTCTCCCTGATAAAGAGGACAGTTACAAGGGGAAAGAATGCCAGCTGGGCACCTTATTCCTTCTTCCTGCTTAGAACACAGATTTGATGCCTGGAGCTTCAGTGACCATCTTGCCACCATGAGGCAAAAAATATACAGATGAAAACCTAGCAAGCTATAGGTAAGAGCATAGGTAGCTAGAAAAATTCTGAAAGCTTGATTGTATTGTGGAGCTGACTGCCAGCCTGGAGACATCTTAAAAATAAATGCCTTTGATGTTTAAGACACAGTTAATCTGGTTCTCTGCCACTTAGAGTGAAAAGCTTTCTCAAATGACAGACACGTCTTAATGGCCACTCTCTTAGCTATGCAAAGGCCCAGTAGAAGCTTTGAAATTACTCTTCATAAATACTTCTTTATGCTAGGCAAGGGCCATATGCACCTCTCTCTGAAGTAAGGGAAAGACAAAGACAGACCCTTGAATGCATATCCGGTGTCCTTAACTACGCTCTTTAACAGCAAGAATGCATTTTTATGTTCTTTCCTCTTCTAAGTAGCTCCTTAACTCTACTTCTATACATAGAAGGTGTTTAGGAAACTTCTCTTGAATTGTGCTGAGCCAAGCGTTTGTTATCTATTCTTCAGAACAACTGAACTTGGTTTCCATTGAGTTGTGGTTTCTTTTTTGCTTTGAACAGGTCTCATTTCCCAGTGACCTGAAACTTCCTTAGGTCAGAGCCCACAGCTATTCATTTGTGGCACCATGCACTGCCTCACACTGTGCCAGGCACAGAGAAGGTGCCTAACATTTGACAGCTGCGTGACGGAGAATGACATGGGAGCAGAAATGGGCCACGACGCTGGTCTCTCCACCACCTAGGGGACTTTGGTGCACCAAAGGTAAGCCAGCCCTACGCATTTCATCCTATTTGGGTTCCAGAGGAAGCACCTGGCCGCAAACTGGCAAAGAGATGTGGGTGGCCATCTGCTGGGGCCTCTAAGAGGATGCGGAGAAAGATGGTTCCTGCTTTTTTCCCTCAGGATGCTATGCTTGAATGTGGTACCCAAGCAGCTGCAGCCATTGTGTGCCTAAGAGGATCAGATTTGTGAGGAGGCAGATTCCTAGGGTGGTAGGCTGGGGAAACAGAAAGAACCACAGCGTCTTGATGAAATTGCTGTACTGCAAAGGAAGCCACATCAGCCCACCTCCCTCAGCAGCTCTGGGCACCCACTAAAAGAATCTATTTCTGTGTTCTCAAGCCAGCATAAGTCAAGACTTTCTGCTACTAACCACAAGATGCATCTTAACTGATCTGAGTGCTATTGAATTAGAAGGTAAGAGGCATCACCCCTGCCATTCTAGATATCTGGTGACCCAGTCGCCTTCTTAGGTCTCTAACAGATTATTGCTTTGAGGAAGCAAAGATTTCATGTATTCGGGATGCAGATGCATGTGGGAGGACATCCGGGCCCGCAGCAGGCCAGGCCCCTCTGCTGGTGCTCGGATTTACTTTGGGTCTGTTAGTCATTTCCAAAGAGTCCATAATTACTTGATTTGTAACTTGGAAACCTCTAATGATTTACAGCAGTGGCCAGTTGAGTAGTGAAACATGTTGGATCTTCTCCCAACCCCCGCCTACTTGTAATTCTTGATGCTTCCACCTTAGGTGAGCCTCAGGGCAGGGGAAAGAGAACCTGAAAGAATGAGAATCCAGGTGGGTCTGGTGGCACACACCTGTAATCCCAGCACCCTGGGAGGCAGGAAGATTACAAGTTAGAGCCCAACCTGGGCAATTTAGAAATTTAGAAAGGCCCTGGCTCAAAACTAAAATAAAAAGGGGGCTAAGAAAGTAGATCATTGCCAAGGCCCTGGAAATAAAAGAGTGAGAATCTATTAAGGTGCTTAGAAAGTCAAGGAATGTCAAGATCTTGGCCCATAACCGTGCCTACCATGGAATTGGGCACTGAGATGGCAGGTTTTGCCTAGGGCCTGGGTTTGATGAATCCTGCAGGATGCCCTCTTAATTTAAAAGGAAAGTGTCTGGGTGGGCTAGACAGAGCCCTGGACATGACATCTGACTCTTTCCTAAACAGTCACTCTGTGACCTTGCCCCAAAGGGCTTCAAGCCTCAGTTTCCCCTTTGGTAATGAGATGGTTGCTTCTGATCATCTCCCAGGCCATTCCTAGGGCTGCTGTTCTACACAGCAGTGAGTGTTTCTGTGTTGATCAGTCACTTTCCAATTGCATGTGGGTACCTTATCACAAATTGGACAATGGAGCACGTGTTTGCCTCTTCCTATGGGAGAACTTTACTGAAAAGCTCACCCCAGTGTCATTCTTCAAAGCTCACTCATGCTCAGAAAGAGCTGGAGGGCAGAGAGAAAGAGGAAAAGTGTAGACACTGCTCTTCCATTGATTTCCAATCAAGACTCCCCTCTGCAACAGAGTTTGAGAGCCACATGTTCCTGGCTGGGTAAAGAAACCTTTCTCTCACACACAAAGAGTGTGGTGCCTGGTCCCTGTGGTAGTGCGAGGTAGGAAGGGGAAATGACATTTTGGGTAAAAATGGTAGAAAAATTCTCAGCTTTGAAAGACTTTTAAATTGACTCATATCTTGAAAGCAATGTTATTTTATATCCACTCTGAAAGGGTAATATCAAACTTATGAAATATTTACCAACTTGGCTACATAAACAACAAATCACCTCTTTTCCATTAAATATTTTTGTGAAGGATATTTTAGTAAAATACTGCAGCTTGCAATTTAATTACAATGAGTAATTAAAACTTAGAGCATAATCATTTTTGGCAAAAAGTCAGTTTTTGTTAAAATTTTAAGATAGAAAAAAGATGCATATTACGACCATAATACTGTTAGTAATTAAGATAAATGCATCAATTATTAAAGATGCAAACATGTCAAGCAAGCATAACTAATTATTTGAGCATGTTAACAGTTGTTTAATGTTAACAAGCAGTGAATTATTAAAGACCCCATGTGTCACATTCTGGACTGCATAAAATATAATGTTCTGAAACGTTTTATTATTTTCAGGTTTTCCTTAGATCTTCTGCATCGGATTAGCTATAAAGTTAAGATAACTTGTCTTTAAATGTATTTCTAAAATAATTAGCTGTAATCAGGCTAGGAGAGACCACATCTCTGAGTTTGTGCAGCAGAGAAAAAAAGCAGCAGATCCCAGAGAGAAACTGCAGACCAAGTGCCACGTCTGCAGGAAAGATTTATGTAATTTGGGGGAATGTTTCCCACTAAAGGTCCAGTATAGGGGCAGAAACCGGAAAATGTGGTGTTGGTGCAAAAAAAGGCAGGGTGAAGGCATAGATTCTGGGGGCGTCACATACACTTCACAGCTGTATCTTTCTTCTTTTTTCTATTTAGAGATACACCTTCTTGAAAACAGCACTTCACGCAATCATATAATCAAGATGCCAATTAAGACACTTGTATAAATCACATGCAAAGCAATGCTTGGATTATTTTTGACTGTCAAACCGCAAATCAACGCCGGCAACATTCTCACTGGAATTCAACCAGTCCGGGGTGTTTCCTTCCCTGAGACACAGAGCCGGCCCCCTCAGGGAACCCATCTGTTTACGGGCCTGGAGAACCAGTTAGGAAATAGCTCTTTGGGTCCTAGAGACCCAACACTCTGAGCCTGCTTGGCCCATGAACCTTCAGTCTTAATCCTGAGAAATGGGAAAAAGGAGCATCCGGAAAGTCCAGGGGACCCTCAAAAGGATCTGAATGAGTTCTTGGGCAGATGGATCTGGGTAGAGAACAAGAAGGGCGGAAACAGAGTGGGGAGTAGCTCCTAGTTACCCTGCCTGGTACCCACAGAGGCAGTGGGGCACTCCATGGTCTTCTAAGGATTTGCCTTCTCATGACAGCCAAAGCCAGCTCCCATGCACCCAAGGCAGCCCACCTTTTCCTTGTGCACAGAGAGTCTGCGCCTTTCCACTGCCAGCAAAGTGCCAGCAGATCAGGCCGTCAGCCCTGCTCTGGTCCTTCTGAATGCTCAGCCCTCTGTCAGGCTCGAAGGTGTCAACAATAATGAATCAAACACAGCCTGCTCACAGGGTGCTTGCAATTGATCAGAATGAAAGACCCACTGGGAGAAAAAGCTGAACACAGGAGACCCTCTGAGGTAGGGTCTGGTCTTCCCACTAAATAAGAACTGACTAAGGATTTCCATTTGTTCATCCACACACACACACCGAACCAGCCTTCTTCCCAACATTTACTGCACCCAGGCAGGTACTTGTACTCTTCCAGGGACAGGGAGTGGAGTGCAGTCAGGAGACCCTCCAGGAAGACCGTGGCTTGCCCTTGAGAATCCATGGTCTGATGGAAATCATGAGCTGGACCAGAAGCCAGTTATCAATCCCCTTGAAGGGAAGGCTTGTGTCTCCAGAGGGAAGGGGTAAAGTGTAGGGAACGGATGGTCAGAGAAAGCCGGTAGGAGGAGCAGAAATATCAATGACCCTCCTCTTTCCTTCCACAGGTACAAGGGTTGTCTCAGCTCTGATGGGGTCAGACATCTCTGCCTTTAGCCCCTCACTGGGTAGGAAGGACCTCTTTTCTGGAAAGGCCTCCTTTTCTCCATCAGGGTTGTAAGAAAGACTTTCAGCCGCAAAGGTTCCTTTCCTACTTCCTGTCACCAGCCACACTAACTGGCAGCTGATCACAGATTCCTAACAGATGCTCCCCCGCTCTGGCTCACCAAGGGTGCAAGATTCTAATGACGCTCAAGTGTCTTGGGAACTCTCTAGCCCACCCAACCAGCTCAGGCTGGGGAGAAACTTTAGGAAGTTTGTTTTCATAATTTTGGACTTTTTTTTTGCTTAGAGGGGCCCCAGAAACTCTTTAAGCTTCAGACCTCCCAAGTCAGCCTCTGGTCACCCTAAGCCAAGGGACTGGCTCCTGTGTCTCTACGGCCCTTCCCCTACCTCACAGGTAGTATAGTGTCTCCTGCAACAGCACAGTTAAGCATGGAAGGCCTCTCAGGGTGATATTGGTGTGGTTCAATTCTTGCTTTCCTTTCCTAAGTCCTACCCAGACACCTTAGAATCAGGCTTTGCAGAGACTGGAATTGCTGAGCTGCCTCTTTCCTGGACCAAAGGGCACTAACAGCAGGAAGTAACTTGTACCTATGTAGCCAAAGAGCCTCTCCTGGGTGAAAGTATCATTCTCTTTCTCTCACATCCCTTGTATTTGCAAAACAAAGAGAATTTTCCAGCGCTGAGAAGGAACATTTTTATAGGGACACATATAGTTTAGGTTGAGTCTAAACTGAATTTGAATCTTTCATTGTCAAGTGATTTCCATGGAGGTCAAGAGGCCAGGAAGGGTGTTTGGGGATCTAAGCTTTTGGTGCCAAAGCTGAGAGAGGATACATGTTGGGGTTCCACTGGGTCTGGTAACCAGTTCCTCTCCAAGAGCAGGATGGGGTCTATGGAGAGATGGGCTTTCTTTTCACTTTTGATCAGAATTCAGGTGACTCTGGCTAAGGCAACACAGCAGCACAGGACCCCACTGGACTGCAGGGACCAGGCTCCCCAGTAGGGATGAAGATCAGAAGACCCCACATCTCATGGGAGAGAACAGACAGTGCCCACGTCAGACAGGCCTGAAGGTGGGAAGTACCTACAAAAGCATACTGGGGAGGCCACAGAATCCATCGGCCACACTGCAGGTGCCCAGCAGACTGTTCCCTCCACAGCCTTGGCACATAGCACCTCGGTTCACTTTCCAGTAGCATATGAGTGGAAGAACAGTGTGTGTTCCCTGGGACACACCTATGAGGACAGCAATGGGCACTCTCTATATTCTTTCCCCCTTCCCAACAGGTAGATGATGTAGAAGGTGATATGACCCAATCACCTGGTGGAACCACAAGGTACACTGAGCCTGGACTCCCACATGGATACAGGCAGGTGATCACCCCTAGCCTGGGCACTCTAGTGCTGCACACATAGCAAATGAAATTCCATTGTATTTGTGTCACTACATTTGGGAGTCTGTTTGTAATAGGATTTACATACAGCAAGTCAGAAAATGTGTAGTAATGCCATTGAGGTTTGACATGGAAATCCCGTTAGGCTTTACTTGGGAAAATACAATAGCCAAGAATGGTTTCTTTGCAGGGCCTGTGTCACCCAGTCAACCAGGGTCACAGGTAGGGTTGGACCCTGGTTTCCCTCCCCTCTGATGGAAGATCATCTTCATGGAAGCCTCTTTGTACTGAAGATTTTCTCTTCTTTCAGCAGCCACTGGTGGCAGCTCTAGGTAAAAAGCAAATGCGAACTTAGTGAAAGGAAGCTCCAGCAAAGCTGGCAAGTCTCCACTATTGTTTTTATGAACCATTTATAAAAGCCAGAATGGGATCTCTGCTGGAACTCATGGTCACCTGAAACACTGAGAACACTGGCCGCAGAAAGAGCCCAGAAAACCTTCCAGAGAGTTCTAAATCCTGGAGCTCCTGGCGTTCCAGATCCTGAAATTGTGGGTCTCCCATCTCAAGCTTGAGCACTGGCGGCTGAATTAGAGTGTACTGCTGGCCCCAGGCCAAAAGCATTCCTTCATGTGTCAGCCCTGAATCTCTTCATATGTTAGGGTGAGCTGCGTGTACACTGGTTTCTTCACTTCCAAGGCAGTTGCACCATCTGTTTCTATTATGGGAGTTTATGGCACAGAATACCTCAGACACCAGAGCCTCCATTTTTTTTTCTGGCGTGCAGTTAAAGCACTTTATGAACAGAATGATTAAAAGGTAGGGGCCTCCTTAATTTTTCCCCATTTTTCTTGGCACGTTATGGAATTCAGAAGGATTTTTACAGTTCATTTTATGAAGATGAAAGGTGATTTAAAAGAAAATTAAGAAATTATCAGGGAATGTAAATGTGGCTGCAACTCAGCTTTTAAAAATCCTTTAATCTCATCATGATTAAGTGGGTTTTTCATATTGTTTCCTAACTGCATATATTTAAGAAGGCAAAATTCAAGCATATTCTGAAATTTGCAAATAATTCTGGAATTTGATATCACAGAGGCTTCTGTGCTTCTGTATTATAAAACCAAATTAAGACAGCTACACTCTGAAGCTTTTAGTGAGAGGGTTTTGGGTGCATTCAGTATCACATACACACAGATGATCAAACTATATAGCTTTTAAGGCAAGACATGAAAGTGTTGAAATCTCACATAAAATCTTCACATCTCAGGGTCTTCCTGGAGCATAAAATAGGTCTATTTTACACACATGGGCACACATACACACACACACACACTTTTTTGTGCCCTAAATAACCTGGTTTCTACATAATACTTATAGAGACAGTATTCAATCTAGCACTTTTTTTCTGATTGTTTGTTTGATTCATGCAAACAGTTGGAGGTCTTTAGATGATATTAAAATGATAAACCTGTAATACATTTGACAATGAAGATGGTAGCAGGAAGGACGAAGGAGCCAGAAGCTTACCATGATTTGTGTGTAGAAAGGACCAATGTATCACATAAAATCCCCAGGAAATTTCTTCTTTGTCTGTGCAAAGGCCTATATGTGGGAGCAAATGACTTTGAATCATCAAAGACTCTTCATTAATGCTCCAGAAAGGTCCCCCACTTTCACAGTGTCCAGTAAATTCCTCTCCTGTTTTAACGGGCCCAAGAGAATGATAGAAATGAAGACAAAGGCTAGAGAATCCAGACATCCCCAGGCTCCCTGGCTCCTGACGATTCTCTTCCTCTATGATTTTCCTTGTTATAGTTCTATCATGTAAAATAAAACTTCGCTTCTGCAGGATCACAATCAAGGTCAGTTTTAGGGTTAAAAGGGGGAGATTGGGGAGGGGAATTTAGAAGACGATGTGCAGAAGGGATGATTCACTTTGGGCTGTCCGTGTGTCAAAGTTTCCATTCTGTCACGGTTCTGGCACTAAGACAGAGCATGCACCGGCCTTTGGGGTTGAAGGATCCAACTCTGCATGAATACCCTGGATGAGCCATTCTCCTCCCACACTTCTGGATGATTGCTGGAAGAAGACCTACCTCTACCTTCTGCCCTCTTTTCCCCTGCTTCCAAGATGTCCACTTCCCAGACCTGCTGCACAATCCTGTTCTGTACCTGGTGGAGGCCATTTCTGCATCCTGCATCCCACTGCTACAATCGCCACTTGCCTGCTGCTATTTTTCAAATATAGTTTGTCCCGAGAAAAGCTCACATTGAGGCTTGGTTCCCAGTGCTGCAGTGTGGGGAGGTATCTGAGACAATGGATTAATGCCTTTCTTGCAGGACTGGATTAGCCATTGTGGGACTCCAGCCCTCTGCACTCTTCCACACACACCCACTGGCTCATGATTTCTGCCATGAGTTGAAGTAGCATGAAGCTCTTGCTGGCACCATACTTCAGAACCCTGAGCCAAAATGCACATCTTTTCTTTGCAAGTTGCATGGTCTCTGGTAGGAATTCTGCTATGGCAAAATAAAATGAATAAGACACTTGCTCTCTGCCCAAACTGTTGGTGGACCTGGGGCAAGTCCCATTAGGGGCCCTTCTTTTGTGGAAATAGAATCCCCAGGCAAAGGGCACCATGTAAGGGAGACCACAAAACCTGTACTAGGGAGTAGTGGGCAGAGGAACACAATGGGCCTCAGTGGAAAGTCATCTATTATAAGGCTGCTTTATTTTTCTTTTCTCAGTAGGGACTTTTCTAAAAGCAGGTGCAGTTTTGTTTTGTTTTGTTTTGTTTTTTGAAGAAAACAGAATGTCCTTGAGAACCAAGGAGCAAACAAAAGCACATGGCTCTTTTTATTGATCACTGATGAACACTTTAACCACGACTCTGAGAGAGAGGAAATGGAGAAAATGTTCACTACACTTCCTAAGCCACAAAATGATGTCCTTGGCAAAGCTGATAGTTTGGAACAAATAGATGTTGCATGCGGTAGTGCTGGATATGTTGCCGCCCATAAAAACTCCCCATCACTTTCTCCAATAAACCTGCACCGATTCTTGTAGTCCTCCTTGCAGTGTAGAGCCTAGGACTGTGCTTTCTTTTGCTTCTTTCTAATTGCCTATCTTTTAGCCATCATGTATGGATTCCTTCCTTCCTTCCTTCTTTCCTTCCTTCCTTCCTTCCTTCCTTTCTCTCTCTCTGTCCTTCTTTCTTGCCTCTCTCTCTCCTACTGGGGATTGAACACAGGGCCTTAGCACAACTTTATCTTTAGCCTTTTTCTATTTTGAGACATGGTCTCTCACTAAGTTGCTACATTGCCCAGACTAGGCTCAAACTTGGGATCCTTCTGCCTCAGCCTCCCAGAGGGCTGGGATGACAAATGCCCACTCCCAGGCCTGGCTGGATTTGTCTTCCTGATTCCAGTAAGTTGTGGGTCTCTCAGGATATCAAGTGTGTTAGGAGAGGGGAACAGGACTGTGTGATCAGACCTTTGGTTCATCCTAAGCACAGCAGCATGAAGCTACAAGCAAGCAAAGAATAAAATAGCTTTAATTGAATTACAGTGTTCCTCAGAGTGCACAGTCATGGTCTCCAGTTACCTGATATAGTGGATATAGCAATTCTTTATCTTTTGTTTCTTTATAATTTTTGGGGGGGTTGGGGGCAGGTTCTAGGATCAAATCCATGGCCTCTGGTATGCCAGGCAAATGCAGTACCACTGAGATACACCCTTCTCTGCCCTTTTCTTTCAAAGCTGCTTCCTTGACCTAGACCCATCATGAGCACCCACAAAGGGGTTACATGTCATCGGCATTTTCCCCACTCATCCCCCCATCTCCCACTCACAGCATCAGTTAACAGAGATGCTCAGCTAGTCCTGACAGGAAATAAAAGACTTCACTCAAAGTTACCGTGTGTTCCGTGAGCACATGGTCTTTAGAGCATTACAACTCATTCAGCACGTGTTGTTATCCTGCCAGGAATACTGTGGGGGAGCTAGCCTGCTTCCCTAGTAGGTACTCTCACCTCAAAGGGGACAATTCCAAAGCCAGGCACAGTGGCACCCACCTGTGATCCCATTACTTTGGGAAGCTGAGGCAGGAAGATTGAAAGTTTTAGCCCAGCCTGGACAATTTAGCAACTTAGGGAGACACTGTCTCAAAATAAAAACAGGCTGGGAAGTAGCTCAGTGTAAAGGCCCTGGGTTCAACACCTAGTACTGCTGGAGGCTATCCAGTTTCTTCATTCTATGGCTCTTCCAGGTCCTCAGGAGAGTGCAAACTTTAGAGAAGTGGCCTCAGCTGGTGTCACAACAAAGGGAAACAGTGGAGCAGGGTTTCTTTTTCCCCACAGCCCTGCCAGCATTTGTTATTGGTTGATATCTTGATAACAGTCATTCTTTCTGGAGTGGGGTGGAATCTCAGCTTTGTTTTAATTTGCATCTCTTGCATGGCCAGTGAAGTTGAATTTTTAAAAAATATATTTATCTGCCATTTCTACTTCTTCCTCTGAGAGGTGTCATTCCATTTTTGTATTGAGTCTTTAAATTTGGGGACTCTGATTTTTTTTGAGTTCTTTATATATTCTAAATAAGAGTCCTTTGTCCGAGGAACAGCTGGCAAAAACTTTTTTCCACATTGTGCGTTGTTCTTTTTTAAATTAATTTTATTGGTACATTTTAGGTATACAATATAATGACATTCATCTTTGAAAATTTGCACCTTTATATAATCTCTCTTGGTTATTTTTTCCCCATTTCCCTGCCCTCCCTTCAACCCTTCCATCCCTCACTATTTACAAAGACTTTGTTTCCATTTTTACATTTTCTCATATTGATTCCATCCCCTTCTTTCTTTTCCCCTTCCATATTGATTCCATCCCACTTCCCCTTCACCTTTGCCCCTTTTCCTTCCTATTTCACATTATCTATTATACCTTTTAATCCTTATTTACATTTTCAGTTTCTCACACTAGAGAAACTATTCGGTATTTACACGTGTCCTATTTATTTCACTTAAGAGTATCACCTCAATGTGCATCCATTTAGCTATAAATGTCTCTAATTTCTCATTTTTTATGGC